>JAOBBB020408883.1:0-16923 GCA_025331005.2 Zoanthus gigantus | reverse complement strand
ACGAAAAAATGTTTTGTCACCCAACAATGTTTTAGCATGTTTTACGGTAAAACATTTACCGTTTGGACAGGGCTTAAGCCCGTACAAAAACCCTTAAAAAAAGAGTGAGCCTGAATGTTAGCAGCCATGGACAGCTGTTTCGACCTTATTGGGTCTCGTCAGCACGGTACAGCTAACAAACAGGCTCAGATTCCCACAAAAAAAATACAAAGTAAAGTAGAAGCGTAACGTTTGTGGGATGTGGCTGGAATATAGAATATAACTGTGTTGCACATGAAGTAACACAGTAATATTAATAACTTAAACACTTTAGCACGAAGAGAATCAGACTGTACATTCAATGCTGGTTTGAGATCTTGAATGCACAGCATTTCATTAACAAGGCAGTCTAATTTGTTTGTGCATTTCCTGATTACATTGAAGCGTGCTAAGAAACTTTTTGGAACAGCAGTGTTATGTTCTTTATTGTAATGCTTATATATAGATGACGCCCCATAACCTTTATGTCAAAATGTAATATTTAATTTTTTGTCATCTAAGCTTACGTTGTTTCCTTAATCGAAGATTGGTATTAAAGGTTTAAGGACTCTAAACTTCGGGAGGCAAGGGGATTTGACCACTGTCACATAAACTTATTTTATTCAAAAAAGCATGCTTAATATAAACGTGCCTAACACAACTGCTATTTTGTAACCTGTGCTCCAACTCGCCCTAGGCCTAAATGGCCAGCTATGTACGAGCTTGTCAGGACATTCCGCACCCTTGATTTTCAAAACTTGTTGGAACTTTTAACAGTAGTAAAAATGGACTCCTCAAAAGGAAATGAACAGTTGGTGGAGCTAATCGGTTGGTGAAAGCCACTAGTTATCTCAAGACTAATCAGTGAGTGGTGAAAATCAGTAATCTGAAACATGATTATTTTTTTACAATCAAAATAAATTAACTGGAGCCTGAACACTGAGAAATATCTCACCTTGTTTTGTGTCAAAGAAACAAAATCACAAATTTCATCATCATTAAGTCCTTTCATAACAACACAGTTTACCTGCAAAAAACGTTTATTGAAAACTTCATTCAACAAGCCATTATACAGCAACAAATTCCTCAGTAGATTTCCCTTCTTGACTTGCGTTTTCCACCACAAACCAACCAGCATTTTTTCAAATGGGGGAAGTCAAAGCATGCACACGTACATCAGATTTAATTTTTTATAGTTTTTTTTCCGGGACAGAAAGAAAATGGTTTTCGAGATTTGAAGTGGACTGTTAGGAGATTGAACAGAGTTGTACTAATTTCAAAAATAAACTTGTCATGGTTGCCGACCCCATTTTGGCAGGGAGCAAAAAAGGCTGAAATTACAAACAACATTTGTAGATGAATTCAATGGCAAATAACAAAAAAAAAACTCTACTTTTAAAAACATTTGTGAATTGTAAACTTTAAAGAGTAATATAAGGCCAAAATTTGAAGCCTGCAGCTGCACTAGAACACGTCCAGTCGTGTTTTGATGTTCCATTTTACACTTTTGTTGCAGTAAATTATACAAATGTATTTTTGAAAGAGCAAATACCTTGCACGTTTACTCATAATTGTTTCAATAGAATTGCTACTGCCTTATAATTTATTGCAAACAAGATTAGAATAGAGGAAGAGGGGAAAGACACCGATAAAATCCCTGTAAGAATCACCGCTGTTTATTGTGTAGAAAGGTTTTCAGTGCTATCATACCTATAATATGTTTTTTTGTAAGGTTACAGTTATACTCGTTTTTGTTTTGGATTAAACATATTGTGTTTAAACTCAGTTTAATTAATAAATTGGTTGATATTAATATCAAAATGCGTTTTCATTTGTCTTCCTTCACGTCTGAGCTTGCTACACACATCTCTTTCAGAATTCAATGCTTCAACTACATCAGAATCCAAAAATTCTACGACACGATGTGATATATATCTACAGTAGAGGTTTGTATTTAACTATTTATTGAGGACTTCAATAAATAGCACTCTTAATAATGTGTTAAATGAAATAGAAGGCATATTTGCAAAATCACATCATAGAATAACCGATTTTGACCAATCAATCAAGCTTGCTGACAGTGAATGAAGGTTGCATATTAACAAGAATTACAAGCATCATATTCAAAAACACTGTTATTTTCAAGTCAACAATTTGTTTTTTCAATACCTTAACTGGACTGAACTGACCATGTTCCACTGCATTATCAATTGCTTCCATTACTCTGTGCAAACCTAAATTGAACCAGGGAATGCTACTTATTTTAAAGTATTGTATGTGGACTATTTCATAACCAGGTTTCAGGATAAAACGAAAAAAATCATAAAAGTGACACAAAACTTTGAAACTTACTTTGGTTTTGATTTAAATCAATTCTATTTATTAATGTTTGGACTTCGGAACATTTTTCTGAATATGTTCAATTTTTGGTATCAAACTCCTAATATACAAGGTTAAGTCGATTTTGACATATTGAGGGCAGTTAAAATCACACAACTAACATTTTCCAACAGGCGAGATACAGTAGCACTTAATATAATTCTAATCAGGTTGGAATGTTTTATAATAATTATCGTTTTAAGTAGAGTACAATTAGCGTACATATTGGGCACTGGCCATTTATCTGGGCAGTGCTTTCAATGAAACACCACCATCATCAAAGCTCCTGCACAAAATTTAGCTTTTTCTTAAAGTACCGCTACATTGAAAATGTCAACCTACAATTTGCTGTTGCAAAACAATTAAACAGTCAGGTGATGAATGAACGTGTTATTTTGATACAAGACTTTTATGCAGCAACGACAAAAGGTTTGCTTCTGATTGTCAACTCTTCTTTTTAGTATGGCACTATAAATTGAGAACTGTTAATGATAATTTATAGATCTAAAATACATATTATTGTTGTGTGCATGCTAATGTAATTCCTGGTGTCAAAGAGCTAATTTCAGCTTCAAAATAATGTGCTTCAACACCGAACATATTTTTACTGGATTTGCTAGTTAACCAATTTTGCTCGACAAGTATACAATCATGTAAATTGAAGGGGATTTTTGAGGTCTAAAGAGTTGACTTATGTATGAGGAAATATACTTGTCTATTAGAATTACTAGAGTGACCAGGAAATCTCACTTAATTAAATAAAAAAACAATGCATTACTTTATATATAATTACTATTATAACATTAGATGGAGCATTCTGACCCTATAGTTATTTTTATACTGTTACCTTTTCTCCTTGTAATAAACTCAAATTTAGCAGCCACCAATGTGTCAAGACTAATGTTTAAATGAGAAAGTCCAGCTTCATGCAGACCATCCAACTTCTTTGAGAGGGTTAAACCATTAGTTGTCATACCAAGACTTTTTAGACCTGGTATCCCAGACAGCTCACCTGTAATAAGCAGAAACCCTTTTTTTCATATTCTGTAAGTCCTGTAAATCAGACATTAAAAGAAACTATAGGGGATCATTTCCCTCTCAAAACATTTTCTATTTAGTACTTGCTAGTTGGGTTAAACATGAAAAAATACGTTAATTTTATTTTAATATTGCTAATTGTTATATACAGGAAGTGGTTACTAAAACCAGTCATCAAGCTAAAAATTTGAATTCCATTGCTCTGAAATGCAAAGACTTCGAAAAGAGTGATACTGAAAGAAAACCAGTGATCCTAAAAAAAAATAATAATGATCCTACTGGAAAACAAAAGATCCTGGAGTGAAACCATTGATCAGGGAGAAAAGCCAGTGCTCCTGGAAGAAAAGGAACAATCCTGGAGGATAGCCTGTTATCCAAGACAAAAACAAGTGATCTTGAAGAAAACCGAGTGAGTTTGGTACAAAGCCAATGGTTGTGGTGAGAACCAGTGATCCTGGAGAAAACCAGTGCTCCTGGAGAAAAACCAGTGATCCTGGAGAAAAACTAGTGATCCTGGAGGAAAACCAGTGATCCTGGAGAAAAACCAGTGCTCCTGGAGGTAAACCAGTGATCCTGGAGAAAAACCAGTGATCCTGGAGAAAAACCAGTGATCCTGGAGAAAACCAGTGATCCTGGAGAAAAACCAGTGATACTGGAGGTAAACCAGTGCTCCTGGAGGTAAACCAGTGATCCTGGAGAAAAAACAGAGATCCTGGAGGTAAACCAGGGATCCTGGAGGTAAACAAGGGACCTTGGTGGAAAACCAGAAATCGTGAAATAAAACTACCATACAACCAGATTACATGCTAAACATCAAACATCATCTTACACTTGGAAAAACACTATTTGAAGATTTGTTTACTTACTGCACAAATCAATAATGTCAGGTCGCAAGAGTGGCTCTCCACCAGTTAACCTAATTTTTGTGACACCTTCACTAACAAACAACTTTGCCAGTTGAACAATTTCCTGTGAGGAGAGTAGTTCATCCCTTGCAGTCAATGAAACACCCTTCTCCGGCATACAATATTGACCTTTACAAACATAATAGTATCCTATTAGTAAATACTTTAGCTAAATCCTTTACAAGCCTAGTGGCCCATAGAACCAGTGCTTATTTCCGGTTTCTGTAGTGTTAAGCGGATAAGAGTCTTTGACTCCCCCTGGATGGGACATCAATCCATCGCAAGTTAGCTCCCAGCACATGCTGGTACTCATTTACCTACCCCGGAAGGATGGAAAGCTGAGTTGGCTTAGGCGGGAAAGAAAGTCACACAAATCAGTTCAAATCTCGGCAGAGCCAGGATCGAACTGGGGACCTTGTGGTCGGAAGGTAGAGATCTTACCAATTGCACCAACCATGCCTGCCTTATAACACCAACGTGCTAGTAGCTATTTGTTTATGGTATATTAAGGGTTAAAACCCACTGCCATCATGGCCTTAGTGCCCATTTTAGTGGCTTCAAATTAGCTACTATCTATTCTCAAAGAAATGCTTATAAGCCAATATCATTAACACTGCAACATTAACAGTTACATGCAAAAGTGCCTTCACTTACCACCTGTGCTGCTGAATGTCTCACTATTTGTCTAAAATAAAACAGAACAGAGCAACAGGAATGTCAGGTGATTAAGCTCTAAAAGATTAAATTATTTCTGACCCCAGCAAAATTTCAGCATCACAGCTTCAAATATAGAAAACTGTGCTCTTAACTGGGCTGTCATTAGTAGCTGGCTGTTTTGATGAAATTTGCAGGCTACTTCACTCACTTGCTCACTAACTCAGTGACACTGGCCCCCATAGCTGTCTACTTTCAAATTATCACTGTCTAATATAATCTTCACCATACCATTTGTTATGTTTGTTAGTCCACACTCCTCCCATACTATGGTTATATAGAAGACTTAATTCGCCCCAGCCTTCCAGGCGGGTGTGTTGTTAATTGTTATCCACCATCTTGTTTTTGGCAAGTTCATTATTACAAGATTAAAACTGTTTGTTGCCTTTGAGTTTTGGTTCTCGTGCTGTGTTATTTTATCGACTGGTGCTTATTAACAGCCCTGGCTCTGAACATGGTCACATGTTTCTTATTAATACTAAAACATTAGAAAAATGGTCTACTCACAGAGGTTCTTGAACCAGCACTTGAAGAAGAGATTGTTTCAACCTGTCCATTAAAAGAACAGCACACAGAATTAATCCTTTCAACCCACTTGTAACTGGTGCATAGCTACCTATAAACCAGGTAAGCCCGGGCTTACCAGTTTTTCTGATACCCTAGCACTTTTATTCATCCAGTTAATTCTTTTATTTCGGAAGGTACTGTACAGAACAGGCAAAATAGTTCCTCAAAATCATTCTGCTGGAATTATTTTCTTCATTTTTCATTTAAAACATCACCACATTGCAAACATCGACATAGACGGCCAAGGGGGAGTGGTGCAAAACTCAAGCCCAGGCCTCAGTATCACGTGAATTCGAGCTTACCAGAAAAAACTGGCTGGCTACATGCCTGCACAACACTTTATCACCATCAAAATTCTCTTTTTTTTTACATATCCCATAAAAAATGATAAAATTGATAAATTAATTATGTAACTAGAAATGTGAAATTCTCCCAAGCTGGTTATACAGAGTTCCTGCAGCTCATGATCATCATCAGAAGCCAACTAATTTAAGACTTTTTTAAGGATTTTTAATGCCAAAAGTAAAAACATTTAAGACCAATTTTTCAATACAAAAAATCAGAAAAAGAAACCCTTAAAGAGATAACAATGCTAATAAACAGTTTCCATGGTAAACAAGATCCGACACTTTTACAAAATTCTATAAATTTTATGAACAAATAACAAGAGCTCTGATCAACAATGGCAGATTCAGAGCGATGTGGTGCAGTCAATGCAATGGTGGTCAAAAACGTGAAAGATGAGAACTTCCTGTTAAAATTGCTTCCAATATGCAGAAAGATTTGGCTGCAAGAAATACTCACTTTAATTTACATATATGATGCCTTTTAAGACCTCAAAAAGAAATTCTAGCAAACTTAAGACCTTTTTAAGGCCATGAGTTCTCAGATTATTAAGATAAAAGAAATAAAGCATAATTTATTCTTGTTGAATATGAATGGAGAGATAATCACAAGGATGTAAAGGTGTAAACTTATAAAAGCTTAAATATTCACACAAAATACTTTTATGAGCCATTCACTGATTAGAATCAAGTTTGTGTTGAGTACATGAATCTTTTACAAGCACAGTGGTGAATGGTGTAAGTTGCCTCTTATCTTTTGTTTCTGTAGTGCTGTAGAGATGACAGTCTTTGACCTTTTTTTGCCTGAATGAGCGGGTGTGGTTGGTGCAGTTGGTAAGATTTCTGCCTTCTAGCCACAAGGTCCCCAGTTGGATCCTCAGCTTTGCAGCAATTCAAATATTTGTGCAACCTTGTTTTCTGCCTAAACTAACTCAGGTTTCCATCTTTCCAGGGTAGGTAAATGAGTACCAGCGTCTGCTGGGATCTAACCTGTGATGGATTAGTGTCCCATCCAGGGGGAGTCAAAGACTCTCATCCGCTTAACACTACAGAAACTGGAGATAAGCACCAGCTCCATGGGCCACTAGGCTTGTAAAGGATTTAGATTTAGAATGGGATACAAATCCATTGCAAATTAGTTAATCATTTCTACTAGATCAGTTAATAATCTAGATATCTTATATTTAGCCACAAGCATAGCTTGGCAGGCATCATTATTACAGTTAAGTCACCTACAGCAAATTACTTAACTTGTCTTGTTCAAGGACACAAAAATGTGTCGTGAATGGAATGCTGCATCAGTGTTTCTACAGAAACAGTTTTTCAAATTGATAAGTTTACACTGTAGTGAGAAAAATTTTCCAACTGAGGAAGGACTATGGTCCGAAACTTCAGTTCAAAAATTCTTCTCACTATGGTTTAAAACTTATCAATTTTTAGAACTGTTTTTGTACAAAAATATGGTTTAGTAAGGCTAAAAGGTCATAATTTTTCACTCAGCCAGTGCCACACTATCTGTATATTTTTCCTAGAGCAACAATAGGAATATCTGTTTCCTCATAAAAAGTTTTTAAGTGATGTCTTGCAAAATTTCGATTTGGTTCACTGAAGAGATAAGTGCCTCCTTCACAAAGATCATGAACTCACCAAGTACATGTAGTGCAACTGGTAACTTAACAAAGTATGTTCAATATTAAGGTGTTTGTTCCAAGGCCACTAAAGCGAAAATGCCTGACCTTCTGAAAAATGCAGAAATAAGTAGCTATGTTGAAATACAACTCTCAGACATTTAATCAGGATTTGAACCCTATGACCCTTTGCTTAAGCCTCAGATACACTAACCACTTGACCATAGCACAACAACTGATTTTAAAACTGAAAACCAAATAACTTTGTTTAAAATAGATGATATTAATCATGTGTTAAACTTCAGTTCATTATCACAACAAATAGTTTCATACTAGAACAACTGACAAACCACTCACAAAAATTTCTAAACTCTAAATGATAGTTTTGAAGTTACTGTAAAATTGAAACTTAAATCTTATTTATCATTGCCAAGTTGCCTTTAAATCTAAATTCTATAAGATTATGGCAACTTATAGACAGAGAGAAGTCATATAAGGTCAAATATTGTTTGATGACAAAATTCTTGGCAATTGAATTGTTAGTGTCATTGTGAAAAAATTACTTCAACAAAGTCATGTTAAATTTTTAGCAATTCTGATATTTGTTGATTGTTGAATTGAAAAGAAATCTTGTGTTTCATAGTATTAACACATTCCATAGAAGCAAATTATTAGGGTAATCTGTCATAAGAAATCATTAAGTTGAGTAAAATGAAACATATTATATCACTGGTAATTCGATAGGTAAAGATTTTAACTCAATTAACGTCATGGGGAGGATGTTATTTTTGTCTACGAGTAGGAAATGTAATATTTTCAGTTTAGAACTCTACTAAGGTCAAAATCAATCATTACTCCCCAAAATTTTGGGAAAACAGGCTTAACTTATCTTAGATTCTCGGCTCACCAAAACTGAAAGTTATTTAAAACTGTTCTTGATCTAAAACTTGTTCAAGCTTGACTTATAAACACTAACACAAGGTCAATCGCCGAACCAATGTCAGGTGCAACCTTCCATTTCCCACTTAAGAAAACCCCCACAAAAATGCCAGCATGGTTCCGCAGTACTGGTAATCTTAAATCGGATACGGACGTGAAATACAAACTTTTGATTATGTGATGCGAAACCTCAACTAACGCAACTTGGCGGCATGAATTCTGAAGGTATGTTATCATTAAGGAATAATGTGTCAACATTACTATATGCACCTTTAAAATAACATCATAGAAAAATAAACCAATTGAAAGTACATCGATGTGTGCTTAAAATAACAGATACTGCCGTCTTTAACTGTGACTCACGCGGATAACAATGAGGGGTTGAAACACTCGCTTTTTAACATACATACCAACGCTTGCTCAAATTAATATCTGTAACACATGATACAGTCTGAGAGGGCATTGAGACCCTTAAGCGCAAAACATGTCGACAGCTTGGTGAATAAATTTCAAAGTATGACCGCAGAGAATTTCTGGCATACTTGAGAAGCCAAATTAAACTTTCGACAAAGAACAAGAGAAAAAAAACTCTACAAACGTAGCACTCCACTTACCTCTTCAAATCCGATAGCTACTAGTTGCTGGAGAAATTGCTTGTTTATCGATTCGGCGGACGGAGTTGAACATTCAGAAGGAGATGAATATCCTGATTCACAAGTCCCGTGCACATACGGCTCTATACTGTTTCGTATCTCAGCCAGTTGCTGTGCGTAGCTCGACCGGCGTTGGTTGCTCATGGGAAAAGTCCGAACTGCATTCGCTAGATGTTGCGAAGTTGCACTCGAAGTTGGCGTTGTCGAGACGTTTTCAGTGAACGCCGCTGAAGTCCTTGTTTCTGAAAATTGCTGCTTTTGATGACCGTTCTCTGGTTTTCTCTTTAAGTGTTTCAAACTTTCCCTGATTTCCATAAGCATTTTTTGGCTGTTTCCGACATATACTTCACGTTTCGGACGAGTTTTTTGTTCAGCCATGGTTGAATTATCCAAACTTGTAAATTCCCTTTGATGTCAACCTTTATAAATAATACCAAATACAACACAAATTCCCAAAAATGTGTTCCTTTTAAACGAAACAATAAAAATTATCCGCATTTAACATAAAGTGTGGCTTGTCTAGGCAGTGAATTCAAAAAATATGATGAGCGCCATGCATTCTTTTGTAAATTACGGACGAGTTCAGTTTGTCTGGTCTGTTAACACAAAAACGGCACAGTTACGAAATGAAGGCCAGTTGCTTGAAACTGAAATTCAAACGACGCATAGCATCCTGTAGTCAATTTTGTTTCAATGTCTTAAACGAGCAGGACACATCAAAAATTGAAGATTCAGATTTCCAACGACGCGGTTTAAAACTGTCTTCTCCTTTGGGCCAACTTATCATCACGCAAACTCCAAAATGGTTCGCATTCCGGAAAAACCATTGAAGCGTTGTGTACGAATATCAGTTGATTTGCCGTTCACATAGAGAGCTTCCGATCGAAAGCCAACAAAATGCGGGGAATGTGCCAACGTTTCAGCGAGTTTCGTCCAACGGTTTACACTTGAAAGTGTTCAATCGGGCTGTCTTTTACCTGGCGAAACAATATAATATTCAGTAAAGCGAAGTCTTACATTCTTAATTTATTGTTTGGTATGTGAATAGAATCTGTCATAGGCCTTCCTTTTTGACACAAACTTGGCGTGTTAATTGACACATTCTTGTCGTGCCAAAGATTTAAACAGTACTTTGATTGGTTAATTAGACCTGACGTCACCAGCAAATGTGTGTCAGCGGACCTACTTATATTTTCAACGATCAAAAAAAGCTGCGTTTAGAACGGTTTTTGATTAAGCGTGAATTTCGTTGCTAGTTTTTTGTGGGCCGAATATAAAGGTTTGTTATGTCAGGACTTAGGTAACATGATGAGGCAAAACATACTGGCTTAATTACGTGGATTGTTGATTGGGAAGGCTTAACGGAATAATTTTAAGAACAAATATATACGAAATATGAATGACAAAAAACGCCTTCGGACGTGGTCGCGGCAACAAGAAATCAATCGAAAACAATTACTGTTAAAATAGCGTTCTATTTATTAGCAGCAAAAAATGAATTATTCAAATTTTTTTCCACTGCGGAGTACATTATCTTAAAAAAAAAACAGGGAATGTGTCAAAAAAAAAAAACGATTACAGTATCCTCTCTTAAGCCTGTTAAAGCCTAGTGTTTGAGTGATGGTAATTCTAGTAATGGTCTTGCCTTATGGCTCACGTTTTTAAACGTTAAAACATTAGACCAATTAACATTTTTTTTAAGTAGAGTTAATAATTACTTACCGTAATAAGCAACTTACGTGAAATATACGAGCTTCAACTTCAACCTTAAACCCAAAAATAACTTTTTCTCTTTTTTATTACCGTTAAAATTGAACTTATGTCAAATCATAGATTTGCCGTCAATTTTCGTTACTATAAGACAGATTTGTTTCCCTGGTGATAGGCTGGCGTGACTCGATTTGTAAAGGACGTGATTGATTGAGAACGGAGCAAGCCGGAGTAAACAGGAACAGGACCGGAAACTGTTCATTCTGCTGTTGAAGACTACTTCTACACTCAAATGGCTTCTATTCTTCCGCTTCTAGATAATCATAGAAGCTTTTCGTTGCAAATGATAGTTTTGAAGTGGTTTTAGTAGGTAATTAGCTCATTCAGTCTTTTCAGAAGAAAAAGTATCCTCAAAACAGTTGGAAAGCTTGCTTGGAATCTTTTCCCATAATGTTGAATAACAAAAAGGGAGTGATTAAGAAGGATACGCCTTATAAATCTGGAACCAGGATATAATCCATGTTATAATTCTATTATAACTTCCGCTGTAATTCGACAATTAATCAGGCTGCTTCTGTGGATTATTACAGAGTGAATAAATCGAATCAAAGTTATCCAACTGATGAAAGAAAATTGTTCAGTGAAACTGATATTAGAATTCAAGTTTTTCCAGTGTACACTTGCAACAAATTAACAATATTTAACGTAAAATATCATGCCAAAAAACACTAAACGAGGACTTTGCAAACGCTGCAAATTTGAACCGGATGCGTTCAAAAAAAACAGAACCTCCAAAAAAATTCTAGCAATTTTTAGCCCTTTGGTTCCTCAGAAGTTTCGACTCAGTTCCCTGGAGAGAGATCGTTCGTGTTGGAATTCTTAATCGAAACACCAGGAAAACTTCCGTTAACTAAAAAGGTAATTAACAAGCGTGTCAATTGCAGTGTTTCAGTGAGTCACTAAACTCTCCGAAAATTTGATTCCTTCGGCAAATTTGAAAACGTCGCTTACGTGATTTCCTGTCAGGTCTCTCACAATCATAAGTTAAAAAAGGTAATGATACATTTTATGTTGACACAGAGTCAACATACGCTTATAAAATAACATCAAAGATTCCCATGAAATGAACAAATTTTCTTTAGTTTAGCTCTCGTAAAAGTACTTTCACTTCCTGTCTATCATTCTAAATTTTCAGATTGATGAATTTTCCGCATCTTCTGTTAAAACAAATCAACGCAGGGGGAGGAGTTTGGAGGTTAGATATTCGCTAAAGTTTCCTTTGTGTAGAGTAATTGTTACGAAAATTTTAATTACATTTAGGCATTTTTTCACTTAATGAAGTTGCCTTGATCAGTTAATGCCAAAGTCATAGAATGCGAACCTCTGCACATCCCGCTATAAGCATAAAGCTTTGATTAAAGTTAAAAGTTAAAATGAAATATTTGGCATTTTTAAAACAAAAGGAATAAAGTTCAACTCAAAATATCTGTGTGTGGCGGCCTGCGCCTGATTCGGCGCACTGTTGGTAAGGCAGGACCTTCTAGCCACAAGGTTCCCAGTTCGATCCCAGGCTCTACCAAGATTTGAATCTTTGTTTGACCCTTTTTTCCGCCTAAGTTAACTCGGCTTTCCATCCTTCCAAGGCAGGTAAATGAGTACCAGCGTCTGCTGGGAGCTAACATGCGATGGATTAGTGTCCCGGGAAGTTAAAGACTCTTATTCGCTTTTAAAAAAACACCTCAAAAACTGAACGGATCAAGAACCGCCGCACTAATCAGTGAGCCGCTTGACTTGGAAGAAGATTTAGCAAGCTATCTGTGTGCCAAAGGAAATACTGGACTTTGACAAGGAAAAATATCTGTCTGGGCTTGTTTTTATTTCAGTTACACAAACACTAGCTTGAGTTTATTATAAAGTTGTGTTCTTAGTAAGCCTTTAGATAAGCAATGGCTTAACTCCACAAAACTTAGCATCAAAATTGCTTAATTTATACAATGCCAAGACTAAAAGTTGATTAAAAGTTGCCTAAATATTGAGTCAAATAAATACCCAAACCTTTTTACAGTTTTTTTTTCTGTTCGTTCTGTTCTAAAAAAGAACAATTTAAAGCAAGCACTCGTGTTCTGAAATGCCCGTCGTGTTTTATCATAATCTATATAATCGCTCTAACAATTTGACCTCGAGAGCAAATGGGCAACGTGTCGATAGATAATGGGGCTAAAGTCCGAATGAGCAACTATTTATTTAGACATTACGAGGCCAAAGGGTCTAACGATCTTATATGACGTCTACTTGTAGTCATTCCCAAAAAACACCGCTGTTTTAAAATATTTATGCGGCTGGAAAAACCTATATTTTAGGGCCGCTTTTATAACAAACTTTCCAGACAAAATGACATAAAAAAAACACACACAAAAACTTTTTTATAATCTATTAATTTACAAAGAAACGCGAATACTCCGATTATGCTACTAGCTAACTATTGGAAATAAATCTTAGTCTTAGAAGGGTACTCAATCAGATGAAGGATTTGCAATAGTCCCCTAGTCAACTTATGTGATCTCTAGCCATGCTTGTCCACAAATCGGATAATAATCTATATAGTATACTAGCTCATAATCGTTTATCGAGACGTCGGATCTTTTTGCCGGTGTCTGCTTTAGAACAAATCGTTGTGTTGAAGTGACACCTTTTATGATTACGAGTTTTAAAACAAATAAAAAGAATTTTAGAGACAGTCGTGAAAAAATCAACAAACTTTCGAATGGCAGTTTCTGCTAATGCTTAGTTGCCTAAATGTTGGATCTTGTTGTATATTACAGACCTCATTGTCTGAAAAACCCTCTAGAATGAAAACTAGAAGAAACACATGTGTAACTATTCTTAAAGTGTTTACTTTTATCTTGATATTGTTTACACATGAAACTATTTTATTGGAATGTTTCTCATGGGTGAGTGCGTAAGCAATACGAGGTCAGCGCACACAAGACGTCAATACCGCATTTCCAAAATCGTTAAGCTTTTCACAGTGAAACAAGGTCCTGAGAACGAAATTGTAACCGAGCGCTTGAGATATGTACGGCCGAGTTTTAAAAACAAGTGCTGCTTTTTTTCAAATACAGCTGCGAAGAAAACGTAACAACCATTTAGAATTGCTATCTTATAGGCAAAAGACGTGGTGTTGGATATAACATAATCTTTTCAATACCTTCTTCAGTAACCAGATGATGGCTTAATAATTTAACATCCACAAAGCACGTTGCAAATGAAATTTTTACTTATTACTTAGTAAAACACAATTAATGGTATGCAGTCCAACAGTACGAAAACTTTTGAATTATATTCCTAACGTTGGAATATTTCCTTACCTTACTTCAACAATATTAACTTAATATTGGTAGATTTTTAACATCGTGTGCAAACGTAAACTATTTCGATTTATATTCTGTTATCATATTAATTTATTATTAAATTATTCTCGACTAAAGCAAAGATAATGTACATTTTATGGCAATTCAGTATCAGTAAGTTTTAAAGGACTTATTGCAGAGATGCTACACATCTTTAGCAATTAAAATAATCAAAATAAGTTATTCTATCATGTGACATGAATATACTTTGTCAAGGCAAGTATTGCCTTCGTGTAAGCATTTCGGCGTGGGGAAGAAAGCATACTAGGGGTAAAGGGGATGTGATAAGGGTAAGCGGTTCACCTACAGGAAAGGGGGTTGTGCCCCTAATTACGCTCCCTCACTTAAATGTATTTCTTATGCTTAATTTTACCCAAACCTTACTATACTAGCCTTAACTCAAAGGGGAGGGACCTTAGCTTGGTTTGGAAGAAACTAGGTTCTCACCCGTACACACCCCTCCCCTAAATCTAACCTTACATACAAAAATAATCCCAAAAAAAAAAGGATTTGTGACAACGGCACTGTTCTTGTTTCTAGGCAACGGCGTAAACAAACAAACGAACTCACGTCATCTGTTCACACGCCAACGTGTTTATTTTCATATTCTGATAAACTAAATATAGTCCCGCGGAGTGTGCAGGAATGTAAAATGTTTACCAAATTGAACACAGGTATGAAATTCAAGGATATAACATCCACACAAAAGGCAAATAAAGTCAACATATCTTATGTTCCGGGAATACATCGCGAAAAGCTTTAATTGCTAAACTATGATTAATTATGTCACTGAAATTTTAAAAACAATTTCGTTAAAACTTAAATGTAGAATGTTTACCAAGTTGAACGCAGGTATGAAATTCTAGGATATTAGATCTACACAAAAAGGAAATAGAGTCACATAACTTATGTTCCGGGAATAATCGTGAAAAGTTTTGACTGCCAAACTACGGTTAATTATCTTACTGGAATTAAACAATTTAAAAACAATTTAGTAAAAATTATGAATTACGGACTGGAAATAATCAAAGACAAAAAAGTACGGACCAACACTCAGGGTCTTAAAATGATTGAGGAGAAGGTGCTGCCTTTGTTATAACATCAACAAATGGTTAGACCTTCACGTCTTCTCGGATAAGGACGTTAAGCAGAAGGTCCAGTCTCCCGACCCTCTATCGGGGGACTTAAAAGAACCCATGCACATCTATCGTAAAAAGTAAGGTAGTGATCCCGATGTTGTGTGGTCTGTCTCTTCAACTGGGAGCATTATTAATAAATAAAAATATTTGTGAGCTGCTGTTACAGACGATCTATGTAAGTCTCTCAATTGTCAGCTCTGTAAACGATGGTGAAGAAATTGGAGCAAGCTTGTATGAAAAACTAGCTCATGTTTAGCACGTTATAGAAATTTGAGCACAATTCTGTCAGTCAACAATAGGAAAAAATATATGACATATTAGAAAGTTATCGTTAGGAAAAAATGGCAACAGTAACTAACTAGTTTGAGGTTTCCGCGAAGACGAGGATTTGCTTATTGAAGATGGCACGTGCGAACCGGCTGAAGTGAAATGCCAGCACGTGTCAACAATATCGTCATAACTTTGAACCAATTTCCTGACCATGACTTATTATGTTAGGCGGCCATTTTGTGTCTTCAGGTGAATCTACCGGCATACCCACTTTACTGTACGGAATAGAAATGTTACTTTATGACCTCATCTAGTGGTTTACCGTTAATCTAATACGCTAAAACTTTGCTCGACTTGTCGTTGCGAATGTCAGAAATAGTTCTAGATTTTCCTGTATATATATTAATTAAAGTAGAGGAATTTTAGGAATATTTTGAATTTCTACGCGTACTTTTTCACAGCAGGTTTCGAGCACAACTAATCTTCCTAGATTATTCTCACGAAAATAAAAAATGGCTGATACACAAAATGAAAATCAATTTGTCAATAGGTTTTGAGTTTCAGCCGGGCATGGGTGGACAATTGGCTATCACGCTGTATTACTTTGCTCGCTACACCGCGCTGAAAAGTCCCAAAAAGGACGAAACAGCTGTCCGCGGTTGCATTTGCTGGCTTTTTCCGAATTCCTATTCATATCACCAAGCAACTGGTTCGCTGACAAGTTGATTTTCATGTAGCGTATCAGCCATTCATTTTATTATTCTTGTTTATCATTTCTGTGGCTGATAGATCTTTTCAGACCCCACATATCACGGCTTTTATTGTACAAGATCTTTCATACATGCAGTCTTTATATTACTCTCACAGCATGATAAATCGCTTCGCTTGTTCAAGATTGATTTATAGCGTTTCATAAAACACAGTGTTCTCATGTCACATAGATTATTAGATAACTATAACATATTTGCATAAATAAGAAATAAAGAATAGTAATAAAGAAACTACAAAAACTCTAAAATAGTTTAAACTTATTTTAAAACTAAAAAGAAACTAGTACAGGGTTCTTGCAGCTCCGCAGCCAACACATTTAAGACATTTTTAAGACCTTTTAATGACGAAAGTCAAAAAATTTAAGACCTATTTTTCAATACAAAAAATCAGAAAAAGGAAGCCTTATTTATTAAAAAGAGATAACAATGCTATAAACAC
>JAOBBB020408780.1:0-16928 GCA_025331005.2 Zoanthus gigantus | reverse complement strand
CTGTACCAATTGAAGAACAATTCAGGTGGAGCCACCCACTAAGTGAGCACAGTAACTGAACAACGTTAGTAAAGTAAAGAAAACCAACAGATGATTTTAACAATAGATTTGATTTGATTTATTTTTCTATTTTTGATTTACATTTTTCGTTCAGTCTGTTTCGGGTTTTAAATAAAGGAATATAGTATCAAAAAGCCGCGTTTAGTTATACCCTAAACTAGAAATATTCCTGTAGTCATTGGCCGTCTTCTTGACACAGGTGTTCCTGCAGATTATATGGCTCAGCTTAGCGGCCAAAAGAATCTGAAGAGTCTGGACTCGTATAAATATGCATCTTTATACTTCACCAGAGTAAAATGTCGTTTGTTTTGAGCTGGTCAGAGCACAGACAAACCCAAACTCAGTGTTGGTGGTAAAATTAGTAACGACATTTTTAAAATTTTATAAGACTTTGAATGGAAAATTCTAAATTTTTCAGTCGTAAAGAATCGATCAAATTGTTGAATAATTTGGAAGCAAACATACCTTGAAGCTTAAAAGTTGTCTGATATTGTTTTTTCCGCTAGAGAACTGGTTTTGGGTTCAAGCGAGTGGTTTGTACGTAACTGCTACATAAAATAGAAAGCGATCAACTGTCAAACCGGCAGAACAAAATTCCTCCAAAAATCTTTCACTCACCTTTCGAAAACCTACTTTCTCCATAAACAGAAAGCAGAATACTTTCTTTAGCCACCGTTGCTGTGATGGCTTCATCGCTATTCAAAATAAACTAAAATTCGATTTTTTTTCCGTTCCATCAATAAATTTTGAGATACTTCGATACTTCATTAAAATTCAAACGTCAAGGTGGCCAGTTATACGACCAGCCAGAGAGGGCAGCGGCCAGGCGCTCGACAATTTTAAAATATCATCCCCTGGGTCCTCCATAATGGAGGAAAGTGCGGAAACCTGCTCATCTGTTAAGCTGAAAATTTATTAACCAAAAAAAAAAAACAAATTAATGTAAACTATTATCTATTTTACTTTTATTCAATTTTGAAACTTGAATATGCTTTCGGCAGAAAATTATTTTATACTTGCTCATTCCTCATAACATGTCTTCTTCTAGTTCTACAAAATTCACTCTTTTCTGTATCTATTAGTTCCGGGTTTACAACATTTTGAAAAAAATGTCCACATTCCAACTTAGTGAACCATAACTAAACGGATCATTCAAAACAGTTTTTGAATGAAATTGCTCTTAAATCTGATTGGTCACGGGAACACAAAGAAACTCGAAACTGGCCGGACCCAGGGAAAGTGATATTATAAAATTTTCGAGCGCCTGGCCGCTGCCCTCTGTGGCTGGTCGCATAATTGCTCACTTTGACGTTTGAATTTTAATGAAGGTCTCGACTTGGTGGATCCAAGCGTCTCAAGATTTATTGATGGAACGGAAAAAGTTTCGAATTTTAGTTCATTTTGAATAGCGATGGAACCATCACAGCTACAGTAGCTAACGAACGTATTCTGCTTTCTGTTTATGGAGAAAGTAGGGTTTTGAAAGGTGAGTGAAAGATTTTTGGAGGGATTTTGTTCTGCCGGTTTGACAGGTGACCATTGAAGTTTCCTGCCTTTGTATTTTTTTATAGTAGTTACGTACAAACCACCCACTTGAACACAAAACCTGTTCTCTGGCGGGAAAAAAACAGTATCGGACAACTTTTATGCTTCAAGGTATGTCTATTTCCAAATTATTTTACATTTTGATCGATTTTTTACGATCGAAAGCAAAAATTAGAATTTCTAATACAAAGTCTTATTAAATTTTGAAAATGTCGTTACTAATTTTACCACCCACATTGAGCCTGGGTTGCCTGTGGTCAGAGCACAGGGAACACACAATCTCTGCGACAAACAACAACCTTGTGGTATCTACAGTATCGGCAAGTACAACCAATGCAAGTCCTTCGGTTAAAACTTCAGAAGCAGCAGGAGCAAAATGTCTTTTCTCTGGCAGCTCAATCGGCAAATTAGAAGGCTGTTCGTTTACCTTCTTGTTTAGGACTCAAAGTCAAACAAAGATCTAAAGCCGATAAAACGCCGCATTACTATCAGCGATGACTCAGATTCCGAATGAAAAACTTGCTAAACACTTCTAATTTGGACCTCTTTAT
The DNA here is from genome assembly GCA_025331005.2 of Zoanthus gigantus. Lineage (NCBI taxonomy): Eukaryota > Metazoa > Cnidaria > Anthozoa > Zoantharia > Zoanthidae > Zoanthus > Zoanthus gigantus. The sequence continues at coordinate 14,772 of JAOBBB020408780.1, read as the reverse complement.
AGCTTCAGATTTCGTTGGCCCTACAAATTAATTAAAACAACTAGTTTTGTAGTCTTTAATACATTCCCAGCTTAGTGCAACGTATATATGAATGCCAGAATGAATGAATGACCTTTTTATTTGTACCCGGAATTACAGATTTTAGTTACATGAAAAAGGGAAGATTATTATTATAATTTTTTTTTAATTCTCTGCAAATAATGAAAATTGGGTACTAGCTACCTATAATAACCAGAAGGGCTAGAATCTAGGCAGCCATTATTGTAATTATAATATATAGTAAATGGAAGGTCATGTACCAAATGAAATTCTACAGGAATACTGAAACACACACACATAAACAAACAAAAACATAAAAACAAAAGCACACTTGGCAAGGCATAAATAAGAAAGCGGATGAGCAAGCAAATGATCTGATATTTCATCAGTGACTAACCTTACCATTGGAATAAAGCAGTAAAGTAACTATTTTCTTAACCTTAGAATCACCCACCATCTTCTTGCTAACCCTCTGTATAGAATACTTATCAACCTCTTCCTTTTCAGTATCATCATATCCATACACATTCAAAGCATATTCAGGATTATTCGTTTCAAACTTTTTAAAAGCTACCACAGGGTCAGCTGGGAATTCTATACCATTCCAATTTAGTTTTTGAACGTTCCTAGCTAACTCATCATTATCCCTATCCCCATGTTTTCCTCTAGGAAATATCATTTCAGTGATTGCCTTTTGGAAACATTTGTTGTCATAGTTTTTAATATTCTTGAATGCTTTCTGATGTCGTAAGACATCTGGCAACTTGACATAACTTCGACCCTTGAATCTTTTGAATGTGGCCTCGTTGAATTGATGTCATAGGATTCCACACGATCAAATATCCATTGAGAACCATTTTCTAGTAAAGTATCAACTTGTTCCAGAAGATTCTCTTTGACTTTTTCATAATCCTCCGAGTTGTAATGTCCCGCGTGTACTTCCATCATATGGGTATGGAAGTCTTTGACAGCGAATTCATTGTTTCCATCTTTTATATTATCTCTAACGAAATTTATTCTGAGAATCTGATCAACCTTGATTAATTGCTTTTGCTGATTGAAGAAGTTTAAGACTCTAGGTTTGATATTATTTAAAAATGTACGTTGATCAATCCCTGGCCGTCCTAAGATTCTATGGTTTTTATAGTATCCTTTTCGATATGATTTATGCTCTTTGGGAAGCATTTTCTGGAATGCTTGTCCAACCTTCTTTTTGAGCTGATTTAACTTTTTAGTTAAAACGCTCTTTTTCTTATTGACTGATTCAGGGATCAGAGATCGCACCCATTCTTCGAGATCTTCAACTCTAGATTGAACCTATTCTTCTGCTTTATTCAGAACACGGTTTAAAGAGGTAAAACTTAATTTACCGTGGGGCTTAACAACCCCCGGGACAGCCTCAGGGATGGATGTCTCTAACGCTTCAACAAGTTGAGCGTGAGTCATTTTACTATACCCTGGAATCCCTCGAACTTTGGCGAGAGATTTCAGCTCGGTAGCTCTGAGGTTGTCTAATACGATATCTTTTGATTGTAAAGCTTCAACGAGTTGAACCTTTGTCATCTTATTCGGAACATTAACACCATGCTTGTGAGCTATCATCTTAAGCGTTTTATAACTTCGATTGTTCATCCCAGGAACATCTGATTCGGTTAATGCCTTCATAAGATCCTCTCGTTTCATCTTATTAAAACCCACGAGGCCTTTTGATTTTGCAACAGTTCTCATCGTAGAAAGTTTGAAATCATTCAGTGTAATATTTTCACCTTCCAAAGTCTCAATGAGCTTGGGTTTCGACATCTTAGACCATTTTGGTATTTCACGCTCTTTCGCGAGAGTTTTCAGAAATGTCTTTGACAAATAATTGCCTAATGGTAGACGGTCTATGTTTATAGAAATCACAAATGTTTTCTTTAAGGACATTTCTGAAAAAATTTAGATGTCACTTTTTTTGGTTCCCGGAGCGGGAACCAAATATAACCCTAGATCTAATTTCCACCTCTACATTCTTTACAATATAGTTTCCGTTTTCCATGTTTACATATCTGAGAACCACCACATTCTTTACAAAAATCTTTTCTGTTTTTTGTGTGGACATATCTGAGAACCACCACATTCTTTAAATTGATATTTATTTCTTCTATGTTGACATATCTGAGAACCACTACATTCTTTACATCTTATCTTCCGTCTTCCATGTTGACATAACTGAGAACCGCCACATTCTTTACATATTGTCCTCTGTATTCCATGTTCGCAGATTCTTCCCCCTCCACATTCTTTACAATTGTACTTGCTTATTCCGTGTTCGCATATTCCTTTCCCTCCACTTTCTTTACAATAATATTTATGTCTTCCATGAGAGCATCTATATTCAGATATGTTAAGTATTGATTCTATTTCAACACCTCTCAAACGTTCAATGAGTTCATCCCTTTTAAGCTTGTTATAATTTTCCTTTTCCTGTTCTTTAGCAATAGCCTTCAGCTGTCTGACGTTTAATTTCCTAATATCCATTTTTTGTATAAATTATTTAAACTTGTTCTACATAAACCAATCACCATTTTAAAATATCATTTTTTCCAAAATTCTAGAAATTTGGATCCACCCAAGGAGAACCCCCGGAAATAGTTTGACCTTGGGAAAAAATATTTTGACCTTGACCTAGAAAAAAATAATAAATAAATAATTAATAATTTATTAATTATGAATAAATTGAAGGTGGGGCAGAATTTTGGCATCATTAATGAGGCAGGGCAGAATTTTTGCAAGGATTTTTTGAGGTGGGGCAGAACCCTTGATTTCTATCTTTCTTCTAACGCCCATTGATTCACTATCAACATGTCCAGCGGAGTTCAGAAGCTGTAGAGCAGATTCTCTTTGATGAAGTGACTAACCCTGAGTGAATCACTCCGACGAAGGACTACAGTCTGAAACGTCAGTTTTTAAAATTTTTTTCTCAATTCACTACGGTGTAAAAATTAACTACTTCTAAAACCGTTTCTATAGAAACACCGACGCAGCATCCATTTATAACCCTGATACCGTCTCCTGGCAATCATCACAGAAGAATGTCCCTGGGTAGAGGTTAGCGTTTGGTCTAATGACATAGAAAAGCAGCAAATAAAAGAAAGATACTCAACACAACTGTCTGCAACCTCGTACCCAGACCCAGACTCATTTCAAATGAGCCTGGGTAGGAGGTTGAGTTGTCAGTTGCCTACCTTGGGGCCGCACAAGCCCTATCGCATCAACACTGAACACGTCATGAGATGATATCTTATCGACCCAAGAGAAATAACATCAAAGAAAAGCACAGGAGGTTATTGGTGCAACCCTTTGTCCTGGGCAAGAAAAAGAGTTGTGGAATGCAGTCTGTAAGTAGTGTTTTGTTTTACCTTTCAACTCAAAATAATACAATACACGGTAATTTGCCAGCTTAAGACTATATTGCAAAATGTTACAAACCCTAGCAATTTGCATATAAAATAAGTCACAAATCATAAATGTTAATTCAAATCACTATTGTTAAAACTTTGTTGAAAAGTCGATCAATATCAGAAATACAACTTATTTATAATTGCAATTTTAAATTCCAAATTGAAATTAAAATTATTTGCTTGACGCAGCTGGCGTACAAATTTGCCGCGGTTCAAAGGTGCACAAAAGTTCAAGTTTCCCTTGGCAGTGAGTGAGTTTTGTTCATCCTAGAGTGTTAGTGAGTTTTTGACACATGACACGTTCTCCTTCAATCAGAAAACTTATTCGAGTTGGGAGGTATAACAATCAGTTATGTAAATGCAGTAAAGTAATTGGTTGGGTGAGTTGATGGATGAATAGAGAAATAGCATGAGTAAAAACGGCCGGGCAAAGTGCCAGATATATACTTAGTAAATAAAACCCTTTCGCCGGCTGATACATTGGAAGATATTATGTCCGCGGCTGATAGATTGTCCGAAAGACAATCAATCAGCAGTGGACATTATATCCTCCAATATACCAGCAAGCAAGGAAGGGGTTTATTTATTTTATAACCCTCCGCTCAAATCTGCTACGAAAGAAATTTGTGTGGTCTCAGCCAGCAGGCATTTCCTCTAGTCTTACCGCATAGTTTCTCTCCTGTTTCCACGCTAAAAGTTGGACAAAATGTTTATGCTGAAGTAAGTAATCTCGCATTTTTTAGTTTAAAATGGTTTTACGGAACGTTGGAAACTTATTAGTTAAATCTCAGCTAGATGTGACAATGTTTATTTCTCATTTCTTAGGATTCAGTCAGCGGAACTGAGCGCCTGTTCGGCAGCACTTTTAGACGCTCCGCAGTTATGTCATATTTTTAATAGTTTTTGCTTAACTATTGCATTTTACATCTATTCAGTACCATCTAAATGGCTATAAGGTATTCGAGCAAATCTTTGACAGCCATAGCAGCAATTGGTTACTTCAGAACTCGCATTGACACCAACTTGTGGCGAAAGTTGTGCAATCTTCGAATATCAAAATTCAGGCCGACTCGCCGAGGATGTAGAGCCTGGCAATCGAAACACCAGTCATCGCAGTCGCTTATTCTACCAACTTCACAAAAGGACGCACATACCGGTTAGAATATCACGTAACAGCGCTATTCGAAATGTATCAGTCACGGAGGAAACTCTCGCCCGTTAGATTTTGTTTGAAATCGTTTCTCCGGAACCCTGCCATAGCAAGTCAATCTGTGCACGGACCAAGCTTACCTCTCGCCAACACTATGTCTCTTGCACCAAAAATTGATGAAGTGCGGTCGACTATTTTAGAACTGAGGCTTCATTTGGGTTTTTTCACTGAAACGTGGCTTAGAGAATGTATACCCGCTGACCATATACTAATTTCAGGATACCATTTCGTTTCACGCAACCGGACAACGGACCATCACAACGGAGTCGGACTTTATATTGAGAACTCGATCAAATTCAAACGTCTTGACTATTTGCAAGATCCGACGCTCGAAGTTCTTTGGGTGTGGCTCAGCCCAACCAGACTTCCACGGGGAATCTCTTGTTTGATTGCAGGCACAGTATACCACCCTCACTTCAATGACAACGTTAGTGATTCCATCCTACTCGCCTATTTGTGCGAAACTCTCACTACTATCGAAGGAGAGTACCCTGGCTGTGGTTTGTTTTTGTGCGGTGACTTCAATAGGCTGAACATCCGCCGCCTTACTTCTCAATTTCGGATGAAGCAACTTCTCAACAAGCCAACTAGAGGCGACCATACTTTAGACCTGGTGATGACCAACCTACCACATTTGTACGATAACAACGCTGTACAAACTCTGCCTCCATTTGGTTTATCCGACCACAGCGTAGTCATTGTTCATCCCAAAGCAAGACCCACCAAATTAGGTCGAAGTAGGAGATCTGTCTCAAGACGCGATTTGTGTGCAAGTCGCGAGACTGAGATAGGTCGATACCTTTCGAACATCCACTGGTCTCTGGTTGAGGACGCCGAAATCTGTGAGGATAAACTGAAGCTTCTTACTGACATCATCACCACCAGCTTAGACAACATCATGCCTGTGAAACAATTCAAGGTCCACACTGACGATCCATCTTGGATCACCGCCGAGTTCAAAGCGCTTATCAAACGCCGCCAGAAAGCCTTCGCCAAAGGTGACAATGAAAAGTTCCGACATCTTCAAAACGCCGTTAATCGTGAACGCAAGTCTCTTCGCGGCAAATACTACGCGTCTAAAGTGAACAACCTCAAAGACACGAAACCCAGTCAGTGGTGGTCGGTGGTCAAACGCATTTCTGGATCGATTCCGGCATCTGGTTCCAAAAGCTTGTTATCCAATTTACAACTTGAGGGCTTCGAAAACAACTCTTGTAACCCGGAGCTAGCAAATGTCATCAATGCTGCTTTTCTTAAACCCATGGAGTGCTTCAGACCCCTTGATATAAAAGCGTCACGCCCGACTGATGTCCAGTCGTTCTTTGTGGTCTCCAAGTCTGCAGTTCTAAGCGCACTTAAGAAGCTCAACCCTCACAAGGTAGCTGGTTCCGACTGCATCCCTAACTGGCTTCTACGTGAGTACGCTGAGATCCTGTTGCAGCCTGTCTCCTTCATTTTAAACTGCAGCTTCAGGGAACAAAAACTCCCACCCTCGTGGAAGCTTGCTGATGTAGTTCCCCTGCCCAAGAAGAAGCCTGTGAAAAATCCTTCAAAACATCTACGCCCAATCTCCCTAACTCCTGCCATCTCCAAGCTCGCGGAGAAGTTTGTCGTTGTAACCCATGTAGGTCCAGCCGTTCTCAGCATTATCGATCCCAACCAATATGGCGGTATTGCGAGATCCTCTATGCTTTTTGCTTTGACGTCAATGTTCCACCACTGGTCCAAGGCCAGCGACGGAACCGGTGCGGCTGTCAGGGTAGTACTTTTTGACTACCGGAAAGTGTTCGACTTAAGAGATCACAACCTATTGGTTCAAAAGATCCTTGGTCTAAATATCCATGGGTGTGTCGCTAACTGGGTGATTGATTTCCTGTGCAACCGGAAGCAACATGTTAAACTATCTTCTGACTGTCTGTCTGAGTGGGGGCCGGTCCCAGCCGGGGTACCTCAGGGCACCAAGCTCGGGCCTTGGCTGTTTCTGCTCAAGATCAATGATTTGAAGGTGGATTCTCTGACTTGGAAGTACATGGACGACACGACCGTAGCAGAAATCGTACCACGAGGGGAAGTTGGAAACGCACAGAGGGCTGTGTCAATGGTCGCTGATTGGTCACTAACGAACAACATGCAATTAAATGCAGACAAGTGTAAGGAGTTAATCATTGATTTTAAGAAGAACACTCACGATTTCTCCTCTCTTGTAATCGAAGGTAACAAACTCCTTGTTGTATCATCTGCAAAGATTCTCGGAGTAACAATCTCGGACAATCTCAAATGGAACGATCACGTACTCGAGTGTATTAAGAAAGCGAACAAACGGTTGTTTTTTATTGTTTTATTGAGAAGGGCAAACGTTCCCACTAAGGACATATTGGATTTCTATTTTTGTACGGTAAGACCAATTTTAGAATACTGTGTGCCTGTTTACCACCACGTACTTCCAAAGTACCTAAATGAGGAACTTGAGCGAGTGCCAAATTGTGTAACGAAGATTTTTGCTCCCAAATCTTCACATGATGAATGCATAGCTAACTTCGGTCTTACTACCCTCAAAGAGAGACGAGAAAACCTTTGTACTCGGTTCTTCTCGTCTATTGCAATTGACTCAAGTCCTAAGCGTAGTAGCCTCCTGTCACCTGTTAACAACCCGAAGTATATATGCTCAGGCGCCAAAGGAACTCTCTTATTCCCGTAATGTGTGCAATGGATTTTAGCTAGAATTTATATTCCAATTTTATACTTTTTTTTTTTTACGAAGTACTTACAAATCTAATATATGTAAACCCAATTGTGTGGAAATATGTTTATTACGCAATTCAGCCCTGTAACTGCTATGTAATATTTTTAATAAACTTTCTATCTATCTATCTAGTATTGTTTAACAAGTTCTTTGCTTGAAGTATGACGTAGTTTTGACGTACGTTTTATTGAAAGTTGAATGGAAATACTGTGTATTGGCTATCTACTTAATTTGAAATAACTACTCATTCAAAGCATTTTTGGTTTCCTGAAGTGTTAAAATGAATTTTGATAAGGCCAAATCCCCATTACTACTAGTTTTAAAGAAATATTTAAAGGAACATTGATTAGAAAAGGACAAAAGCAACATACCAGCAAATGTTTACTTACCTAAAACGGGACGGAATCAACGTCTTAAACAGTTTAACTTGTTCGTTCAAATGTTCCAAAAATATAATTAAGAAATTTTATCCTCAGAACACTCTGCTGTGGATGCTCCAAAAATCTACATACTATTAGTAATAATTTATATAATACAAACCTTGTTGGTTAAGCGCCAGTCTACCGTGAGGGAGGCGCGGGTTCGATTTCCGGCCAAACCAACATTTATGATCTAAAGATAATTGCGGAAAAGGTGTTGGCTTTGCTCTAACATCTGCAAATGGTTAGACCTTCGGGTTTCTTAGATAAGGACGTTAAACCGTAGGCTCACTCTCTAAATCTTCTTTCGTGGGACTTAAAAGAACCCACACACATCTATCATAAAGAGTAGGGTAGTGATCTCGATGTTGTGTGGTCTGTCTCTTCTACTTAAAGCACTGTAATTGTCTGAAAATATTTCTGAGCCGCTGCAACAGACGATTAAATATCTCAACGGTCAACTTTGAACTTGCATTTAAAGCGCATGCGCATTTGAACATATTCATGGTAAGTGCGCTATATAAATCTGATATTAAGATTAATAAAAAAATAGTCTGGTTAAAGACAATAACTCAAGTCAATTCTATTCTAAATTTTTTTTATACATAATTATATTATGTAGAAACAAATTTGTCATTTTTAAAGTTTTACTTGGGGAGTTTCTAAACAGCAAAAACAGAAACAAAAAAGGAAAATAAAACATCAGCAATAAACAACCAGAAACAGTGCTTTACAGTTATTAAAAACAGAGATGCTGACGTTTGTGTTAAAAAAGGTAAATCCTATATATTATTAATATTAATATTAAGACATAGCTTTATTGATTAAAATTTATAATAGCCTTAACTTAGTCCATACGTGAACTGACTTAAAACCATTGTATAAACGTATATTCTTTGGTATACCTTCGCAGAAAATCAAAACATATATTGCCTTATGACAAAAAAGGAGTGAAGCCTGAGTCTAGGCAAAACTCGGCCGCATTGCTGCTCACAGTGGTCGGGAACCCGCTGTTTTACATCAAAACTGTGTAACTGTAACGAAAACGAATCTGTGCGATAAATCAATAGTTATTTGTTTTTAGCTTTAGATGGCTCCTCAAAGTGGGAATATTTTGTAGCGTCCTTGTATCGGGAAATTATTCTGGATGGGATGGTCTAAGTGGATCAATCTCGGTTTCTGATAAACTAATCACCCACCCTCCCTAGGGATTGGGTTAACTCTAACCCTAACTCTACCTCCAACCCTAGGTGTGTGAGTAGTTTAACAGAAACAGGGTTTTGGCCCGTCCAAGTACTGGATTTGCTGCAGCCTCCTGCCTTGCTTGTCCTTAGGTTTTGGCATAACCAGCTTTACCTTCCTAACGTGTCCATCGGCACTTAAATGTCTCCTCCGTTCTTGCTTGTTTCCACTTGTTCCTGGGTAGGTCGTCGTCTTTCACCAACACAATGACATTTGGTTGCAGGTTTCTTTTCGGTTTAATCAGCTTAGTGCATACTTGCAGTGTTTATTAATACTCGCTCTTCCAACGAAGTCAGTAGTGGTTAGCAATTATTCTGTTTAAAAACACCAGGTAGTGCTATCAGCACCTTTGTCTTTACCGTCAGGATTAGGTTTGGTAATAGAGCATCCGGTAAGACGGTACGGAACTTTCATCACCCAACTGCGTTCCACACGCTTCAAGTAGGGATGCAAGGACGTTTCGCACTGACATTATCAAGCGCTCCCAACGTGGCTAGCGTATTAGAACTTCATCTTGAACTCTATCTACTCATAAAGTTTTTCTCAGCAAGTTAGCATGCATTTGCGCTTGAACCATTTCCTGTAAGGCATTTTGCTATTCTTTCCTTGCTTCAGCAAAATTAAAGCTACGATTAGATGTCAAATGACGAACTGGATCACGTTTAGCAAGGAAACGCCGTAGAGGTTTTACAACAAACCGGTTGATTTCTGAACAGTTTCTAAGTGGACTCATGTTGAAGCCAAACACGTAAAAGAGCACGCCGTACCTCATAAACTCTCCTCGTTTTTCCTTGATAGTAAAGGGGCCAAAGTAGTTCACCCCGCTGTATGTGAATGGTGGAGCTGTGTGAATGTTCGGTTTGACTTGTTGGAGAATCGGACATTTTCTGTTGCTACTCAGAAGCTCGGAGTTTTTTGCAGGATACACATTTGGCTATCTAGTTTGACACAACAGAAACACCACCAATTACCCAATAACCGCAATGACAGATTTAATTGTTAGTCATTCCACGTCCTTGGTGCTTTGTTGCACTGTGAAAATTTTGCAGTCCCACGATTTTTCAACTGCTGCTTAAATCGCAGACACAATGCAATGACTCTCTTTGCCTTCAACCAATCGAAAAAACGTTCCAACCTTGACATCTTAAAATGATTAGGACAACTTTCTTCAACTTGTGTGGCTAGATTGGAGACCATTCTTACTTCAGGGTCACTATTGGGTCGACTTGTGTTTCTGAACAGGCAGTAACTGGCACGTAGTTTGGGACCCATAGGAACTCGGATTCTTCAGATGCTTCACAAGCTGAGTTTTTCCATTTCACTTTTACTTGAGTTGCTAGAATACAATCCACTTAAAGAGCAGGAAGGGCAGGCACTGCACCTCTGCAGCTTCAGTAACAAATGAAACAAAGTATGCGAGTGGGAAAAAAGAGTTTTCGCCATTTTTCATTTGAAATTCTCTCATCTTTATACCCTAATCTCGGTGTCTCCAATTTGGAATTCCAATTCTGAAAAGTTTCTTATTATCATGCTGTTTATTATTAACCCACGTGCTCTAGGAAAATCAGCAAATTCTCTAAGAGCTACTCCATCCTTTTGGGGAATTTTAAGCAAACCTTGGATCTTGTTTTTGAAGTTCAAAGGATTTTTGGGGGTCTGAAATGTTTCAAAAGACTTTCTTTGAGTCTACGAAAGAAGTCGGGATTTTTTCGGTTCCCAAAAAAAAAACAGGGATTTTTCGGGTATTGAGTTTTGCATCAGCTCAAATTAACAAGTGTGGTATGGTAGAATATTTTAAATTATTTTTTTATAATATTTTTTACCAAAACCAAAGGTGAAGTTGGCGTGTTTTACCTTTCAAGAAGATAAATAATAAAATTTGCAAAAACACCGAGGGAATTTTTTTGGAAACAAAAAACGTGGGGATTTTTTTGAGTTGAAAATTTCAAGTTGGGAGTTTTTGCGGTTTAAGGTATGAACCTCTGTCGAACCTCTCCTTCATTAAAGTGTGTGAGTCGGGCCCAGGGATTAGCAGTTTCGTAACCTTTCAACCTTCGGAGTTACTCCGTTTCACCAAAGTTGTTAGAGTAGACTGGTAACTGGTTAGGAGACTTAACAAAGTACAATGAAGATTACAATGTTTCTTTGTTTCATGTTGTGTGCACGGTCAAGGTTAGGATCTTTTGTTCTAGGTGTGATGCTTCATTTGTCTATTGGCCGTTTGCTCATTTACTTCTCAAAGCCTTTTGTTATTTGTGCACGGTCAACATCATATTTCAATAGGGAAAAGGAGAACAAAAACATATAACAAAGAAAGTCATCAACTTTCCTAACCAGTCGACTCTACTAACTTTGGTTCCACATTGTACATATTGTATGCTTGAATGGCTAAATATACTCGTGGGCCATGGGTCAGCGCTTTCTCCACCAGCTTCCTCAATTTGAAACTTAGCTTCGTCGTTGGTCTTTTAAACAATTTGAAAGGGTGTGAAGTTGCTTTGTCGAGTTTATTTTGTAAAATAAGCATTTTGAAATGGCTGAAGTTTCAAGTTTACAATTTTCAGCGCTAAAAAAACCGTGAATGAAGTTATTCAGGAGCAGCAATACATGAACATGCAACAAAAAATACGGAGAGAAAATGCCATTTTATGGGAGTTTTGGAAGAAAAGAATTAAGAGAGAGAACTAGAAGAGATCCCTCCGGAACAGCTAAATGGTTCTAGAGTACAACTGTCAAGAGAAAAGACGGAGACAAATTTAAGAAAACCTATGAGGTTTTCTTTCAAGTTTGAGAGGCTGTGAATATCTGAAGAAGATAACGGAGGACCTTGAGTTTGAACAAACTCGAAAAGCTTTAGAGGCTTTCAACAAGCATCTGAAAAAGGATGAGAAGAGAAACAAGCAAAATGCCGCAGATGCAGTAACATAAGAGGTGGTTAACATTTTATACAAGAAAAACCTGCTGCTTTGAATCATGAGTGCTGATCTTGATGAGGCTTTGTTGAAAAACTTGTATTTTATGAGCTTTTTCGCTTCGCTCAATCAACTGGTTTTGATATATTCGTGATCACCAACTCGCGTCGAGCGAAAATAGTGTATTCGTGCCCATGAATACAATATATTGACCAACTGCTCCTTTCGCAATAACTTTTATATGCGTTATTTAAAGTATTCTAGAACGTACATCATAGTGACTATATTTATTAGAAATATCATGTTAATTTTTACCAGCACCTAAAATGCACTCAGTTTATGATAAATCAAAAAGTTAAAACGACGTACATAAAATTTTAAAATATACTATATTTCGGCTAGCCAAACTAGCCTTCTTCAGGTGTGAGAATAAATTCAAATTGGTATACAACAGTTTTTAAATGTAACGGTTATGAAATATGATGAGCGTTGTTGTGAAACGTAAGTAAATAACGGAAAAACAAAAGTGCTAAAAACGGTTACTTAATTTTCCGGGCCGGATACTTAATTTATTTAATTTCATTTAATTTACTCAGTTTATGAACCGTGATCTTGCTCAACAATTTTGTATCGAGGTTCTAAAAGTCATAAATATACTCACTTTGACTATGTTTCCTTCCATTACTTGGTCCCAGTCTAATCCGTTGCTGCTACTAGACACGGTATACCGTGTCACCCAAGCCTTGGTTGTATTATCCCTCGACAAAATATGTTTTCCTTGCGTTGCAATACCAGTAATTTTGTATATCACTCCAAGATCAATCTAAAAGAAAAGCTCGGTTTATATCTTCGAACTTACAGTAAATTTGGCATATGTATTGTTTATGACTTAACCGGCTCATGCATAAACAACACTAAACCACAAAAAGTTAAAACTGTATAATAGTTTACTAACTCCTTTATATATTCCAGCTACTATTCAAAGGTCTCCCCTGTACATGAACTGTGCATCCATTCCACATTCCCCCTTGAGAAGTTAGGTTGGAGAGATACATTGTTTCAGCCTTCTTCACGCGTCCGTATTATCACAAAAAACAATTTAGAGAGACTCGCCTCCGGAGCTATTTCTGTTTGTGGAAAATCATCAAATCAATTCAGTACATCTTACTGTTAAACTTTCCAAACCACGCTTGGGCAATGACGACCTTTTCTTAATCTTGGATGTGCGACACTCTTCTTCATCCTGACACCAGTCGGTATTATTTTTGGTTTCGAATTGGCTGGTTATAGTTCTTCCTCAGCAACACCATCTCTTAAGACTGAAAACCTTTGACTTTCGTCTGTTATCACAACTATGGCCTCCTTCATCTCAGATCTATTGCATGGCACTCCTTGCTCGTAGTAATATTCATATGAAAGCAGCAAGAATTAAAAAAAGACCAGGCCGTGAAGGTGGAATATCTTAGGTTGGCACGGGGACGTTATTGGTTGGAAAAGTTTGGCTTTTGATGTCTCTTGAATACCTTTTAAACAATGTCATGGTACTATGTTGTAACTTGGTTACAAAGTAGAAACAAAATGTGCTCCTCACGTTGAATGCTCAGAAAATATTCTGAGTCACTGACGTTAATCGAACCCGTAAGCCCCTGATTACCGATCAGATGCTCTACCCACTGAGCTATACAGAGACTCACATGGGGAGCCGAGTCACTGGTTAACTTCTTGTATATTCCTGCTGGACAAACGTCTAGCATCTCGCTCGAGATGTCTCGATAGCAAGATATTGAAGGAAAGAAAAAAGTTTGACAGACACATTTAGCAAATTTTAGACTAAGCAAGAAACATCTTATAATAATTTTAATAGTTTCGAAAATAATACCAGTAATGGTTTTTATTGTCATTTAAAAACATTAGCCAATAACTGTGAATTACATGTTTGAAAAAAAATTAAAATAGAAAATAAAAGCATTGCAATAACCAGACTATTCCCTGAAGAATCACAAGAAATTAGTTAGTTTAGTACATGTACACGGAAAGAAGAAAAAAGCTTGACAAGGAACTTTCTGTTATAGTTTTAGAAAGTGTTATTTTATTTGAGTTACTAGTGGGTGATAGTGCACGCTAACTCTTGTCGGAGAGACGAAGTGGTAAAGGTGCCAGGTTGACGTACAAATCTTACTTGACAGCTTCGGGGTTTGAGTGTTCTGGAAATCCTTTTCTAACTAGACATGCTCTGAGATTTTTTTTTTCAATTTCAAATAAGCAATCTCTGTTCAATTCGGGCAAAGTTAAATGAATGCCAAAATAAAAATATACCTGAAGATACGGATGGGCGTCGTTTCTTGCTGCACACCAGGAGCCAAAACCTGAGTTATCGTCCAGCCTACCATAATGTGGCTCGTACGGAGGCCCTAGAGAGCTTGACGCAGCCATGTTGATGTTGGCAACGTATCCAGCTTTTATACCCACGACATCAGAGCAAACTCCAACTACAGTGATAAATAGGATCGTTTATAGTATAAAGAAAAGTGAAAACAATGATACTTACGGGACGGGGTAGTGGCTGAAATGATAATCACAAACGTGCATTATCATCATCATCATCATCACTATCACTATCACTATCACTATCATTATCATTATCATTATCGCAGACCTCTATATGGAAGCATTTGAAGAACAAGCACTAACAACCGCCCCAGAGCCACCGAGGATATGGAAGCGCTATGTAGACGACACATTTACCATCACCAAGAAGAACAACGTG
>JAOBBB020408675.1:0-16928 GCA_025331005.2 Zoanthus gigantus | reverse complement strand
TAATAATAATAATAATAATAATAATAATAATAATAATAATAATAATAATAATAATAATAACGACTTTATTTAGGTGTTAAGTCTTATTAGCTGGCCAAAAGCCTACTAATTGGGGACACCATCTTTACCTCGCTAAGGTGGACGGACCGTGACAGACACACACACACATAAACAACGATAAAATTATGTCTCCGAGGGCCTATGGTTTAACGTCCTTATCCGTGAAGACTCGTAAGTCTAACCATAAGCAGATGTTAGAGCAAAAGCAGCACCGTCTCCTCACTCAGTGAGGCAACCATTTACAGTATGTATAAATTTAGACAACTTTTAGCAAACATGCAAAATCATGATTCAAATGTAAGTAATGGAAATCTGAGGGAAACGGCAAATCCAGTGAAACGCTTTTTAAAAAAATGTTTTTAGTAAATTGGATGCTGCATCGGTGTTTAAATAAAAACACTTTAGTAAATGTTTAAGTTTTACACGGTCATGGAAGTAAAGAATGCGTACTGACATTTCTGACTGTAATACTTCATTGGAGTGAAGGAATTGATGATTATACAGCAGCGGATATCGAAGGGCAAAGTGTGCCAAAGTTCCGATACTCATGAATTCTCCACTCGCAAATATCAGTGGTCCAAGTAAGACGTTACAAATGCAGGAATTGGATTTTTTTTGTACCGTCCACTGCAAGTTACCTTTAGTTTAATCTCCCTTATGTTGTGCAATGCTCTAAAGCTTAAGCTGTACACATTTCTAACACAAGCGTTCATGGATAGAAAAAAAAACAGTTGTTAGAGTTAGAATGGATTCGTATTTTCATGACATAGCCTGCCAGAAAAAAAATGACAAGGTTAGATTTGTTAATCTTGAACTGAAAAGTTGTATAGACCCTATTCAAAAATGGCGTCGATTTTAGCATTCTTTTGTTTTCATTCAAATTAGCCTACCTAGCCTCGTTCTTGAGTTAAACTTTCAAAAGAATATGTTAGTCAAAACGAGGCTAATTGGGCTAATCTGAATATAGACAAAAGAATATCAAAATTGCCGCCATTTATGAATAAGGTCTATAATACAGTTTTTTTTTAAAAGAATAGCTCAAATCACTTTTCTGTTGAAGCCCGAAACGTTTTAGTCAATTAAGTCAACAAATCACTCTCAGCTCACGTGTGTCATCAACAAATCTTAGCTCACGTGCATCATACACAAATCTCAGCTCATATGGCGACATAAACAAATCTCTGCCCACGTGCGATATAATCAAAAATCAGTTCACGTGTAACATAAACAAACTTTCTTATATCATTAAGATGTTGTTTAAAACCAGTAACAATTTTATAACTTAACACTAAAACGTTTTCAGAGCACAGCTCCTTCTTCAGTAGATAAAAAAAACAAGAATAAGAATAACAATGTATAGAATATAATGCATAAAATTACAGTATACATTAAATGCAAAAAAAATATAGTCAGTAAGCAAAGGCTGTTGAACAAAGGGAACTGCATTAAAGAACACTCATAAGGAATGGAACAGGCGTAAGACGACTTATATCAATAACAAAGCAAAACTAAAGTTGAAGTCAGAGTACCAAATTACAAGAGAAAAGCTATTGCATTGGACACAATGAGCAACTAATAAAGTTCAGCCATATTAGAATAGATCTCCACTATTTCAAGTGATGTCAGCGTATAATGTTCGGTTAAACACTGATAAAAAAAAAAAGACTATTTCCAATATAAATTCACATAACTAAAATATGGTCCTGTTAAAATGAACTCAGATTATAATCTAAAGACAAACTTAGTTCTGCTCAACAATTACTCTTTCCATGGCTGGTTGCATAACCTCGGTTTTGCTGTTCATAACATAGTCTGCGTTTGATCTATATATGGCCTCCGTCTCTGCTACTTGGCGCTCCTGGGGCTTAGCATAGGTATTTACCACCTAAAATCTGTAGCATTCTGGATTGCCTTTGTTCTCCGGGTGTACCGCGGCTAGGTGTTTAGCAAATGTGTTGTTGCTGTCCTGTTTCTTAATCTCTTTCGCATGCTCTTGTGTTCTTGTGTATGCTGAGTATCCAGTTTCTCCGTGGTACTCTGCTCTGAGGTCGTACTTCTCACATAGTTTGCATGACCCTTTATACAGGGCAACACTTCTATGGTGCGAGGTGCTAGAGTTCCCTTCTCCTGTAATGCATAGCAGACAGTCCTGTTTTCTGCATGGTTTGTTAGCAGCCAGGTCTGTCCTCACAAGTTTCTGCCATAACGATGTTCCTGCTGTTTCCACCATTCTCACTTTGACGTTAATTCGTCTTCCTTCTTCTTGTACTACTTTCCTGACTTTCATTGCAAGTTCTCCATTGAACGTAGTTGGTACAAAAATCACTGTGTCCTGTGGACGGTTCCAGGCTACCTTCTTCATCAACTTCTTCCTTCCTCTTCTCTTCTTTATTCCAGAGGCGTGATCTGTAAAGTGGAGTCTGGCGTTTTGCATCTCTTTTTACCATTCTTTCATATCCTATGACAGCGCATTGTATGGCTTCCTTCCTGTGGTTCTCTGTGTGCCCGAACACCATCATTACCTCTGCCCACTCCTTCATAAGTTGATTTCTTGTCACTGCGTGTAATCGTTGTCTGGTGTTCCTTAGTCTTCTAATGCCTTGTTGGACATTGTTGTTCCACTTGACACGTGCTGGCATTGCAGATCTGTTAAGTATTGTTGTGGGTGGGGCCATCGGCTTCTGATAGAACTTAAAGTCTACAGACTTGTCTTCAGCAATTTGTGCCTGGAGATCCAGGATTGGCATCCACCCTGACTGGTGTCGACTGGGGTAGTCCACTTCCATTTTAATGAATCCGCATACGTCATTAGCCAGTTGCTTTACAACCTTGGCCGTTCTCTCATCCGCAGAAATTGCTCTGTTATTCTCTATTCTATCCTCCATTATCCTCAGCCTGCCCTCGATCAATCTGTAGCCAGGAGGGATATCCTCCATTACCAGATTATTGTCGTCGACGTAGTATTTAAGTACGTATAGCTCAAAGTAATCGATGTCTTCTGTGGCTTGAACCAGGTTACACTTCAACTGTCTTGTCCATCTGCTTATGTAAACCTTCGCCACGGCTCCAGTTAATTTGTTACAGATCACACCTCCTTCACTCTGTCTTCTCATCTCTCCGTTAAATGTGTACACATGTTTCCTCGTAACCGTCTTTACTGCTTCCTTAAGGGTCATACCTATCATACGTCTCACCTCCTCTCTCGTTGGGTCTTTACGTGCTGAGTGGAACTTGCTCACTGTACGTTCGCTCCTTTCTATTATTTCTTCTGTAGACGTGAGTATGTTCTTTGCTGCTTCATGTTTCCTCTTGGGGACTACTTCATCAAGATGTTTCAATTCTAACTCCATCCATCTTTCTTTTTGGAAAATGATAGCAAAGTACAGTCTGAGTTCTCGTTCGTCAACTTCTGTCGCAAGATCTGAATTCACAAACTCTTCATTCACAGCTTGCGCTACCTCTGCAATATCTAGTGATAGAAACATGGCAGCTACGTCCATTGAAAACATCACTGGTTCTTTGATGTTGTTTTGGTGATCTTCGGTCACTTTCTGATTGAATGCCCCAAGGGCGTGGCACATTTCCTCAGTTGATAAGCATAAGGTATCTATTGTTTCATCCATTTCATCTCCCAGGGTGCTAAGGATCTCGGATAGGATATCAGACAGTGGACCATTCATGCTTTCAGTGGCACTACAAACATGTCCACTGTATAGCATGGCCATTGTGTTTTGTTCGTCAGTTGTGACATGAGGGTATTAAACAAATTTCATCCCACGTGTGTCATAAACAAATCTCAGTTCACGTGCGACATAAACAAATCTCAGTTTATATGCGACATAAACAAATCTCAGTTCATTTGCGACATAAACAATCTCTGCCCACGTGCGACATAAACAAATCTCGGTTCACGTGCGACATAAACAAATGTCAGTTCACGTGTGACATAAATAAATCTCTGCCCACGTGCGACATAAACAAATCTCAGCTCACGAGCAGCATAGAGTTTGGAGGTGTGAATGATGATCGCTACGCCAACCTGATCTGTACTTTGTACGATGTAGAAGTGGTTTTAATATGGCATCAACAATTTTAGATTATGTTTTATAATTAGTTAATTATTACGTGCAACGTATTTTGCGATCTTAATTTTAATCAATGGCTTTCCTTCAATGCAGTTGTGTATCCTTGCTGAGGGGAAACTATTGTTCTTTGGTCCAGTCCAAGATCTGTTGCCCCACCTGTCCCGCCTTGGGTTGGATTGCCCCAAATACCACAACCCGGCCGACTACGGTAAGAGATGTACGCTTCCTATACTTTAGTTTTAAAATCACTTTCCAAATTGGTAAGATCTCTGCCTTTCGACCACCAGGTCCCCAGTTCGATCCCCGGCTTTGCCGAGATTCGAATATTTGTGCAACCTTCTTTTCTGCCTAAGCTAACTCAGTTTTTCATCCTTCCGAGGTAGGTAAATGAGTACCAGCGTCTCCTGAGAGCTAACCAGTGATGAATTAGTGCCCCACCTAGGGGAAGTTAAAGATTCTTAACACTACAGAAACCGGAGATAAGCGCCGGCTCCATGGACCTCTAGGCTCGTAAAGGATTTAGCTAGTTTTATAAGATTTACACAAGTCCGAATCAATAAATGGTTTCAGTTAAGAGATAAATCTAATAGTAAAAAACTTCATAAACGTACCATAGTGCTTTGCAGACTATTTGCAGTCTTGAATTATTTTAATTAGGCGAAGGGGATATATAGCGTTCAATGGAACATAAAGTTTCGTCATTTAACTCTCCCCTTACATTGCTCAATGTGAGTATACAGAGATAGTCCGGCCCGCATATGTCCCTTCTTTCATGCTTAACCTAAATAGCTGTATAAGTAGCCTACTGATTCGGTATGATTGCTGTCGCTGTAAAGTCAGTTATTGTCTAGAACTCTAGAATTATCTTACACGGTACTGTAAATCCTGGGTGTTAATTGACTAGAAAGTCAAAAAAATTTAGCTGTAAAATACCAACTAACCTCTTCATGAGCTGAACGATAAAGAACGACCCAAACGTGCTTGACTTGGTTGACGTTAGCGATTTTGTGCACAAGGGATCCTGGGTACACTTTGTGAGTGTATCAGCTACCCAGAGGTCCTGCATCCATATAATCTTATTTGTAATCTGCCTTTTCGTTGATAAAAAAGAGCTGTCTATACTCGGTCGCTGGATGCTTCCTCGCAATGACAGCGAGACCAAATGGTCTTGATAGCATAAGTGTTACTATGGCCCCGTCCACACGTATCCAGATACTTTTGAATCTGCAAACTTTTCTTTCCGGATTGAAATGTTTCTGCATCCACGCGTATCCAGACACGAATCTAATCAGTTCGTCCACACATATCCGGATTCACTCTACTGTCCAGGACTCCCCTCTAAATATGCCACAACAAAGGCAGAACACACAAAAAACGACAAGAGTAAGTCTGACTGCTTTATTTACCGCCATGTTATTGTATAGCCACGCGGTCGAGACGACTGTAGAGACCGGACGCGATCTCGCAACGTCATCGGATTCGAAAGTATCTGGATTTGAGCGTCCACACGTATCTGAAAAAATATGGGATTCAAAAGTTTCCACTCTGGAGAGCGGATTCAAAAGTTTCTGAATTCGCAGGGCGGATTCACCGGATGCGTTTGGACAAAAGGCATATTTGGAAAGAAAAGTTTGCGGATTCAAAAGTACCAGGATACGTGTGGACTGGGCCTAATGCTTTTAAAAATACAACCACTCTTTTGATTTTCAAAATAGTAGTAAGAGTGTTAATATCATTTTGAAAACCCTTGGTAGTGTTGTTAACTTTATATGCCCTGTCGATTAGAATTTTAACTTACCCTCATTTGCACTGAAAGAGAGTAAAAATGAAATAATTTGTTAAGTAGACCGGTGTAAGTCTTCCTTCAAAAAACGAAAGTGAGACAAGAACATTCATAGTTACTTGACCTCTGCTTGGATAACAATACAACCAAAAAGGAATTAGCCATTTGTTTCAGTTAAATCAAATCAATATTATTTTTATATTCATTCATAATATTTCCTTTGCAGTTATTGAGGTTGCGTCTGGCGAGTACGGGGATGATGTAGTGGCGCGGTTGCACAAGGCTTGGACATGCGTGGTAGAAGAAGGAAGACAGAGTGATACGTCAAGTGACAGATCGAGCTGTAGATCGGGCAAAGCATTAATGAGCAGTATTTTGCAACCTGATTGTACGGTTAAGAGTGTTAGTAAAGACGACCTCATTCATGCAGCCAGCCAGACAACACAGGTACTGTCAGGTGTTGCTGTGTCAGACAACACAGGTACTGTCAGGAGATGCGATAGGTTTAATAGAACTAGCGGGAAATACTTTCAGTACCCTAGTTCTTCTTTTGAGTTTGATGACATAGGTTCTGTCAGGGGTTGCTGCGGTAGGTTTCATATAACTAAACGGTAACACATCTAGTGCGAAGTTTTAATTTCGAGTTAAACGGCACAGATACTGTCAGGGGTTACGATAGTTTTTGTAGAGCTAGAGTCAAAAACATATAGTACCGGAGTTCATCTTTCGAGTTAGACGACATAGGTACTATCAGGGGTTGCTGCGATAAGCTTGACAGAACTAAACAAGAACACATCTATTACATAGTTTTAATTTCTAGTTAGATGACACATGTACAGATACTGTCAGGTGTTGCGATAGGTTTAGTAGACCTAGAGGCAAAAACATTTTGTATCCTAGTTTTTCTTTCGAGCAAGACGAAATAGTTACTGTCAGGGGTTGCTGCAGTTGGTTTGATGTAACTAAAGGGGAACACATCTTATGCAAAGTTTTAATTTCGAGTTAAACGACACAGATACAGTCGCGGTGGTGATAGTTTTGATAGAATTAAACGGGAATACACTCTCTAGTATACCCCAAGTTCTACTTTCGAGGGGAAAGACATAGTTACTGACAAAAGTTTGATTAAAACTGCCAGAAGTGCATCGCTTACCAAATCTTACTGCTTTCCAGATAAAAAAAGATATTATCTCAAATCTGGGGAGAAATGGAGTTCGATTAATTGTGAAAAGTCAGTGAATGACATTGGTTTCATGTTATCGCTTTCGAACTAGTAAATACAGATGCTCAGGGAAGGAAAGTGGTTTAATAGACCCACTACTGTAGAGAGGGGAATACTTCAATTACATAAAGAGTTTGAACCTTTAACTCCAAATATGGGAGTGAAAGAAACATTATGACAAGACAGTTATCAATTTATAGATGATAGAATGACATTCTTAAACCTTTTACTAACAACAACAAAACATTTTTTTTAGTTTTTAATTTTTAATTAAATTTTTAATAAAAATCACGAAACATGTTTCGGTAGAGCTCGCTGCCATCGTCAGTGCATTTGTTTACAGATTCATAAGTAATTAAATATATGTATGGTTGAAAAAATTACCGTACAAAAAACAAAAGAAGCTAGCAATTGTATTATAAAGAAAGCTTTGATTGATATGCTTTACTTGGCTATTTAAACTGGGTATTTCTCACTTGATATGCATAACCTCTTTTATTCTTAGCGTAGATTCCGTCGCTGCGGAATCAAAAACTTGAACGCAATGCTTTGAGCAAAGTTTAGAACATGCTTCTTAGCGCTGTTGCTTTGCTAGGTGTTGGACTGTTTCTCCGACATAGTTGGCTGTACAGTTTTTGCTGCGAGCCGTCAGGCGAGTAGCAAAACTATTCTTGACGGGTTTCCTGTATTCTGCTCGGACGGTTCTGGGCACTTCCGGTCACTTTTATATCCGATCCATATCTCGATTTTTTTAAATGGGCGATGGATGATCTTCTGAACACAAAATACTTTGTAGTTAGCAGAGATGCCTATTGTAAGCAGGGTCAAAATTGCAAATTTCACGTGATTAGCAGAGCTCTTAAAATTAAACTTGCACTCAATAGAAAATAAACAACTGATAAATGAGTTGTGTAAGATCGGCGATGTTATATGGGAGTGAAACATAGTGTTTGAGGGAAATGGAAATTTTGAGAAGGACCGAGAGAGCAATAGTGAGAGCAATGTGTGGTGCAAAACTGGTGGAGAAAAAGAGGACAGAGGACTTAATGGTAATGAAGGAAACAGTGGTTCAGATGGCAAAGGCGAATGGAGTGACATGGTACGGGCATGTGTTGAGGAGGGATGATGGGCATGTTTTAAGAAAAGCATTGGAGTTTGAAGTGAAGGGCAAGAGGAAGCGAGGACGACCAATGGAGACGTGGAAGACGCAAGTGAGAAGAAGAGCAAGAATGTTGGTTTGGAGAAGAGAATGCCATGAATCGAGCAAGATGGAGAGTGGGAGTTGGAAAGATTGCTGTTAGAGTGGGGTAAATCCGGCCACCCCCGTTTACGGGGATAAACCCGGATCAAAATTGGATAAATGAAATTGGATAAGTGATAAATATGATAAGGCATCTATAATTAATATAACACTCGCTGTACTTTAATTTCTCTCAGAGAAATTCATTTAGTGTGGATTTGACTTGAATAAAGTGTTATTATAAATTTTCTCTACCGTACAACTAACCTCCCCATTTTTTTCTAGTTTGTGGTGCTTTTCAAGCGAGCAGTACTCTCCATTCTCCGTGACCGCGTGTTTACTCACCTACGAATCATCTCCATAGCAGCAGTGGGACTTTTGATTGGCTTGTTGTACATGGGAATTGGTAACGATGGCAACAAGGTTTTCAACAACACCGGCTGCCTTTTCTTCTCGCTTCTGTTTCTAATGTTTACGTCACTGATGCCTACCGTTCTTACATGTAAGTCAGAACAATAAAAGTTAAAACGAGAAGCCATACCATTTTCTGATATTGAAGTTTTTTAATATTTCGGCTGTCATCCGACGGCCATCTTCAGATTTTGTTAATTAATACAAATCAAGGCAAATTTTATTTAGTTAACAGTGCCAAGGGAATTGATTGACCTTGCTCGTTTAATGTTGGTTTTTGTTCTTTAATAAACAATGCATCTGACAACTTTCTTTTTTTATAATTATTAAGGCCATCACTTAAAACTGAACATTGGTCAATATTTACAATATCAGAAAATGGAATGGCTTCTCCTTTTAACTTTTATTTTACAATTGTATGCTCGAATTAGTATACTTAAGTCACAACAAATGATGAGGGCAGACGGATCTCCTGATCAATTAATGTCTACGTCAGGGGTTCGTACGCTTCCTGGAAAGACCTGGAATTTTTTTTTTCTGATAGAAAGTCCTGGAAAATCCTGAGTTTTGCACGTTTATGAAATTTCGTTTAAATTCCTGAAAATACAGCAAAGTGAAATACTCTCGATTGAATTTTTGTTTTGGTTGTTTTAGAAGTGCTTTAAATAATACAAGTATTTTTCAATGTAACTGACTGAAATTTCTGCAATTTTAAACGCAATATATGCATAAGTGAACTTGCTGTTTCAAGCTAATCAAAGTTTTTAAATTGAATATGAAGTAAAAAACAAGTTTGGCTCAAATGTTAGTTTAAGTTCTCAACACCCCAAATATCCAGTTTTAAACGAGCGAAAGCACTTCGATGTATTATTATGCCGGTTTAAAATCTCGAAAACGGCGTTTCAAGGTGTCTCCATTTTGCGCTCGGCCAACGGTCAAATTTTAACGGATATGTCGTAGCCATTGGTTCTGAGGTTTAAGATGTCATGGCTGAAAAAAAAGCAAAGAGAGCTTGAAAGCGAAAGGGACTCGGTAGAGTTGCTATCAGACATTTCTCCCTTTTCAATAAAGAACGCCTGAGAAACAAACCCTGTGCCGTCCTGTTGGTACCACTGGATTCGTCATGAGAGCCAAATTCGTCATCAGTCTTTTGAGAAACCTGTTTGGCCTTTTTTAGCTATTTTAAACAGCAAAAAAAAATGTTTCTAAAACATTTTTACCAACTCAAATATTATATTTCGTAATGAGGGTGTTATAACCTTTCATTTTTCTGCAAAAACATTTTTTTACTTCCTATGCACTTTGAGCTTTCGTTGCAGTTCAAAAAAATTAGTAGTTTATACTAAAGTCTTTCACAATTGTTTATGTAGATTTTTTCATTTCAAAAGCAACATATGCACTTGGTGATAGTTTTGCATTTTGTTTTAGTCCTGTTCCAAAGTCGACAATTTTTAAAATAGTGCGTCTGAAGAACAAATTGAAAAACTCCTGGAATATTTTTTCCGACCAAGAGTACGAACCCGTACGTCGTTTAAACTATGTTGGTTTATTTTGTAGGGAAGACTACGAAGGCCCCTTTTCGAAATTATCTATTGTCTGGTGGAGGCTGCTACTTAGAATGACTATATAAATAGGAAGATACAAGAATGAATAAAATAGCTAACTTGAAGCCACTATATTGGGCACTATGGCCATGTTGGTAGCGGCCTTTACCCCTTAAAACTACCATAAAAAACATGGCTGCTAGCAATCAGGCTCACTATTTTTATGGTAGTTTTAAGGGGTAAAGCCCCATACCAACGTGGCCATAGTGCCAATATAGTGGCTGCAAGATAGCCATTAGCACGTTTGTGCTATATATACTAAAGTAATAGTCTGTTTGAGAAATTGTAAAAAGTAAAAAAAAAGTAGATACATGAGATTGAATGGATAGTTTTACCAGACTCCGTCATCGTGTCAAACCAGCAAAGAAATCATTTTTGTACCAAAATAGTGTCATAGGGAAAATATCCCCTATATTCTTCTCAATTTTTTTTCTTCTTTTTAAACGAACTAAAATGTTGATCATAAACTCAACCGTATTTACTCCAGTAACTCATAAAAATACTACTTCTTCTACTAATATTACTTCTTTTCTGTATTTCAGTTCCTATGGAAAAGCTTGTGTTTATACGGGAGCACCTGAATAACTGGTATAGTTTGAAATCTTACTATCTGGCTAAAACAATGGCCGATGTTCCGTTTCAGGTCAGTAGCTTGGAATTTGGTCAGATTTGGACGAATTTCGCTTTCGTCCCTCGTACCTAAATGCTTGTTGTGATTCATTTGTAAGAGATATCCAAAACTGTCTAAAACAACTCCAGTTTCCGAAAGCCGAGGATTTGGTATCAGTCAAGCGTTGGATGTTGTCCTTAAGTAGCATAGTGTCATAAAGTCAGACGAGTAAATCAAGTGAGGCAGATATACTACGACAATTTAGTTTAGTTTTCACAACGTTCGCCGATCTGCGGCATCATCAGGGAATGAAGAAGGAATCGTTGAAGTGAAGAATATATCGGGCGAGGTGTTAGGCTAGGCAATAGCAAACAAAGGGGCAAAGGTAGATATGTAAATGCCGGCGGTGGAAATAGTAACAACAATAGGAGTTTAAAAAATAAAGGAACAAATGCAGATACATAAATGTGGTAGAAATAGTTAAATAAAATAGATTTAAAATATTTGTTCTATTTTTTTTTACTATTTCTACCGCATTTACATATCTGCCTTTGCCCCTTTGTTTGCTATTGCCTAGCCTAACACCTCGCCCGATATACTCTTCACTTCAATGAATCCACCTTCATTTCCTGATGATGCCGTAGATCGGCGAAACCTTGGAAAATTAAACTTAATTGTCGTAGCATATCTGGCCTCACTTGATTTACTCGTCTGACTTTATTTGGTATTAGGTTGAGTAGTCTAGTCCAGCACTCTTCTGCTTCTTCAAATTTCAGGGATCAATCCTAGTTTCTGGAAAACTACTGACCCACCCCTGCCTATGGTTAACTCTAACCCTAACCATTAGTATCCTAACCTTAACCCTTGGGAGGGGTGGGTCAATAGTTTACCAGAAACCGGAACTGATCCAATTTCAGAGTGCTTCCTCTACTCAGCCTATCGTGCAATTGACTTGTGAGTTTTAGACGTTTGTTCATCATCCTTGTACAAGTATGTTGAAGATATTTTAAAGGTTTTGCTTCCTAAATTTGCGGTTCCAGCAACGGAACACGCCTTGCCTATCCTCGCATTAAATCCAAAAAGCTCTTGCTAACCGCGCATATATGCTTGCTGCATCTACTCTCTAAAACAATCTGCCTGCTGACCTCCGTACTTGTCAAACAATTGAACTATTCAAGTCCAAACTGAAAACCCACCTTTTTAATATTGCTTTCAGTGAATATTTTTTTTACTAGTTTTAGCTTTTCTGAAGTATAATCGTATAGTTTTATTTATTATTAGCAATTTATTCTTATTAATTTACATGTTTTTTTGAGAACTTGTTACGCGCATAGAACATTTTGTGAATTTGCGCGCTATAAGAACATTATTATCTTAGTCGATGTTTTTATTTCATTTCTGTCCTTCATTTGCTGGACTATAAACCCAAGAAACCTTAATCCTAGATACTTCTGATGGAAAACGCTACATTTCAGAGGCATAATTTATGCTTTGTCTATACACGAGAAATTTTTCCTTGACAAACTTACTCGTCAATTTTTACTACTCGCTTAGATGATCAACAAATTGTCCTTGAAAGTTTTCCATTGACATGGTTTTCTTGACCGTGTAAACGACAGGCAAGCTTTCCTTGATAAGTTTCGGCTTAGTAAATCAACCACTTGCAAACTTTTTCTTGTTGTCCGTGAATTTCAGACTCGATAATGTTTCCTTGTCAAGGAAAAACTGTCCTCTTTTCTCCATCTATATACGCAAACAATTACTTTTCCATGTAAAGGAAAACTTGTCAGAGGAAAATTGCTCGTGTAGACGAGATTTTATCCGGGAAATTATGAAATTATAGCGGTCAGGTTGGTGGGCATGTCGAGCTTCCAAACATATGGCGCGCATACATATATTACTGTAAATATTCAGAAATTTTGTTCGCCAGTAACTCCGTAAAAAATGCTTTTTTGCTCCAAAAATTATCCCAGTGTTGATGTTTTAATCGCTCTACAAGCCCTCGAGCTCTTTATCTTATTTAGCAAAGGAATCGATATCTCCAAATTTTAAAATATCGACATACCACGCGGTTGTAAATCATCTATATATATATAGTTGGTCTTCGATTGAACAGAAGTTAAATAATTCACTTTGGCGTTCGAGAAGCTGCGATTTTCAACGCAGTTCTGCGTAAATCAGAATGTTTTGTTATAAGTAGTGGTATGAGCGTAATGCTTGTTTTTTATGATAGTTTAAAGAGGTAAAGCCCTTTACCAACGTGGCCGTAGTGCCCCATATAGTGGCTTCAAGTAAGCTACTAGCACGTTTGTGCTATCTATACTTGTGTTGTTATAAGTCTCAAATTACACAAAGCTAATTTATAAAGCAACTGCTCCTTTCTTTGGAATCAACTTTGCCCCAAAACACCACTCTTTAAAAAGAAGTAAACTGGGCAAGGAGGAATTCTGTCGTATTTTCAACAAATGGCATTAACTGAATGTGCTTATTTGTGTCGTTTCCAGGTAATCTTTCCTGTCATCTATTGTACGATCGTATACTTCATGACGAACCAACCCAGCGAGGGACTCCGATACACACAGTTTGTGGCTATTACCATCCTAACATGTCTCGTTGCCCAGTCAATAGGACTGCTGATAGGAACAGTAGCTCCCAGTCTACCGGTAAGTTCTCATGGATATTTCGAATGCTAACATCAAGTTATATTTAGTTCGTTTAAACTTCCAGGGGGATACTTTAGGAATTTATGAGTGGGGATGTATCGCTGGAACCTTGGAATCCCTATACTTATATCAGATCTAGTTCAGCTGAATTTCGTGCAAGGCCTAAATTATTTATTTTAACTAGTATCAAAACCACCAATATCCGTCAGAGTCGCGATATTTGACAAGTAATAGTGTAGTAGTGTTTCATGGTAGCCATCTGTCGGCACCGTTGAAGATGGGTTGCCTAGATTAAAAAATATAGCGCACTATCGGTAAGTTCAAACCCTTTAAAAGCGTGAAGTGATTATTTCACTTTTCCAAACGTTTATTCACATGGCGTGTTATTGTACGTGCAGAATAGAAGAAGAGGAGGAGGATTTAGGGGATCTTTTCATCTCTGCTGACACTCAAAATCTAAATTGTCAGACCACCCATTCTTCAGAGTCCTCAACTGGAGAAACTAGTTCACCTTTTTCGTAACGCAGTCCTGACTCTTGGACAGACGAACCCTGACGAAGAACTTAACCTTAAGTACTTACTATTGACCTTTCTAACATATTTCATCTGATCGAGTATTTTTTTTGTTTGCTTCACAGACGGCTGTGTATGTTGCACCAGTAACTGGAATTCCTGTTCTTTTGTTCAGCGGTTTCTTTGTGAACTTTGATACTATTCCAAACTACATGCAGTGGTTGACTTACATTTCCTATGCGCGCTACAGCTGGGAGGGCACTGTGGTTGCCATATATGGAAATAACCGTGGGCCCTTGGAATGCAAAGCGAAGAGATGTATATTTCAAAATAGCGAAGACGTTTTGAGATCTATGGACGTTGAAGAAGATGCGCTCTATTTAGACGGAGCCAAAATTTACTTCGATTGCGTTGTTTTAGCTTTGTTTTTTGTGGCTTTAAGACTCGCAGGATATTTAGTTCTTAGATACAAGGTGAAATCGTACAATTGACGATCGCGGTGGTTTCTGGGGACGCAAAGTTTGACTGGGTGGATCGTAACAAGCTTCAAATGAGTTGATACCATGTATCAGAACTTATGGGAATTCTACTGCCCCATCCACCCCTTCCCTAAATATAAAGTTCAGGTTTACTCCAACTTCGACTATATTTAACCTGAGGGGGGTGGGTGCAGGAGTAGCCAGTATCCATCAGTGTTGCAATTAGGAACGGGCCCTCCACTGTGTTTTGTATTCCGAGACATTTCTCAAAATCAAAATGTAGAACAAAATATATATTTTAAGAAAATGGCAGGTTTATGGGTTACTAAGTATTGATAGAATTTGAAACGTTTTAGTGATTGTTCCTCCATTCCTTTAGCATCTACTTAGAATTTTTCAGTTTTACAGCAATTTTAATTTGTCTGTTATCCATTCAAGAACTTTCAATGAAGTTAAACATTAACCGGTTAGATCCAGGTCCCGTCATCCAAAAGAAAAGAGAGAATTGGCGACCAGTTAGTTTTATTTTAGCTATATCTGTATAATACCTCTGCCTTATTTAAAGGTTAAATGAAACTGTGCACTATCCCAGATTCTATTGCAGAAAATAATCACAAAATTGCTTTTTAGTTATTTAAACTTTACTGGTTTTTCAAGGAAGACATTTTAGCTGGTCTAAAATGGGGTTTCTTTTTTCGTGTGGAGTTAAATTGCTAATAAGTTTATCTCATAGACAAATTTCTAATTCTAAGAGTGTATTTTTAGGCAATTTATTTGCCTATTAAAAAAAGGCTGATGCCAGAAAACTGTTTAATTGTCAAAAAAATCTTCTCAGATAATACTGTCTTTGTATCAATAATTTTTTAAAGAGTACTTACATATATCTGGAAACATACACAGTTAATTATTTACGTGTAATTTGAAAGGTAAATACTCCGTGTTGATGAATTAATGATGAAAATGATAATAAAATCTTTTTTCTTTTTATTCTTTGGTAAAAAGAATTTAACGCTGCTCATTCGACAGTTTCAATTGTGACCCTCCATGGGAAAACCAACCTAAAGGTGATGACACGCGCACGGTCCTTTTAACACGCTGTGTCAACCGTGCCAATTGGCACGGATATGCGCATATTAATGAACAAAACAAAGGGAGACACGGTTGGTTTTGTTTTGACTGCCTTGACACGATAAAGCTTTTGTTATCAGCGTGTCAAGTGCTTTTAGTCTACGACATACAGCGACGATTTCTAACATACTGTATACTGTTTTTTTTCCAGTGAGATCTCACTCTTACTGAACAAGGCAACTTTGCGAATGACGAAAGTTAGAACCGTGTAACAGATTATTTTTGGGCCGAAGACTTTTTACTAGCATTGCAGACATTTAATAAATTAAAAGCAAAAGCGAAAATTATTAAGTTGATACATGAATTAGTGTATTTTCAATTTCGAAAGTAACTTTTACTAATGAAGCGAACATGTTAAATAAGTTTGTGTAATTTAAACATGTTAACTATTATACATTTTAATGAAACTGTCGATCTTATGTCATAAAGTTTTTAAAATAAGAAGTAGACGTTAACTATCAAGAAATGATAGCAAAAACTCTGAGAAGAATGTTCATTGTATTTTCCCCGCGCGCACTGATAAAAAGGCCTTAGAATGACAGCCCAAAGGTCATATCTAATAAAATTTCATCCAGAAATCGTTTTTATAAGTTTTTACAAATATGGTTTTAGCTGGATGTTCTTCCATTTTTATAGATAAAATTTTAATATAGTGTTGGCAAATCAGCAAAAAGGCCCGTTTTAAAAATATTTTCGCTACCGTTTTGGCAAACCGTGATAGTAGTTTAAAAAACGATCGAAACTGTTGGTGAGAAGGTAAAACGCTTTCCAAGATCAACACAAACCGGTTTTGAATATTTTTTATCGCTGTGGTTGTTTTTAAAAACTTGAAGCTGAAATGGTGCCTGTTAGTCCGCTTTAACGAGCATGCACGTATTTAGTGACCGATTACAACAATGGGTAGAAACTTCCGCAATGTAATCGCACATTTGATTTAATAAGGCCTTTTTGTATAAAGCCAGGGCTGAAAAAGCTCCATGTAATCGGCCCCTTACAATCAGAAAGCATACCTTGGTCTTTTCCACCGGTTTAGTTTTGCCGATGAGCATAAAAAATTATCATCTTATGCGATGGAAACATAATGCAGAAAATTTACGTTTTGCAATCGTGTCAATTTTGATCCTATATAT
>JAOBBB020408578.1:0-16936 GCA_025331005.2 Zoanthus gigantus | reverse complement strand
ATTATTTATATTCATATTCATATTTGAACATTTGATAATAACTTGTGGAACCTTGCTCATTCACTATTTATTTTATTGATTTTAGAAGCATTAGAATTTAATTTTTCATAGCTAGATTTTATCTTATATCCTATGTACAGATTTTACATTTTATAATTATATTTTATGAGTGTAATTTAGCCTTTGGCTACTAATCTCATTTTCAATAAAGTTATTATTATTAATTCAGTTCTCCTTTAAATAACTTGACACAATTAGAAGTTTTGTCAGTTCCATGTTCGTAATTGTACTGCAAAGAGCGTGTACGAAATGCCCAGTGGTGTAGTTCTTAGGATGTGTAAAGACCTATCAGCCATAGACATAGAGAAGTGAATAAATGAATGGGCTAATATACTACTTGAAAAGAAACTTGTCAATGAATTTTAACTATGATTAGGAGCTTACATAACAAGCCAGGATCTGCAACCACAGACAGCTGTTTCGTCCTTCTTAGGACTCGTCACTACGGTGTACATAGGAGAGAATAAACACACTATAGACTAAAGTTGATTGGTACCCGGAGTTTCTATTTCATTCTAGTTCAAGTCTATAATTTAAAATTCAGAGATCTTGAATGTTTTTCACACAGCAAGTAACTTAATCAGACTATATTTTTGTTTTAAGTTGGTTCTTTTTTGCTTCATTTGGATTATGCGGTCTCAACTCACCGTCATGCCCCAAAGCCGTCTCTTATTTTGTCGCCCTCCTTTTCCAATAAACTGTTTTGCGATTTCTGACTCTTTGTGTTCTCGGACTACACTTGCCTACATTGATCAGCTCAACAATTACTCGCAGGAATCGCTGTTTCGGTCATAAAAACCCTAAACTGTGATTAAGTTCTTTCTATGTTCCAGGTGAAGGTGTTATTTACGGCAAGATATCACCTTTGAAAACACTTTAGCGTAAAATTTGCTCATAGTTCCATAGCAGAGGGGATGCAGAGCGCTTGGCAAAAGTGTTAGCCACATACTATAGCGCGTCACAATATTCACGTAACGCCATGCTTCTACCGTAGACAAGGCAAACTCGTACATAATGAAGATAATTTGGATTGGCAAATAACATGTGACTGATATGAATACGATGATGTAAATCATTTTGAGCAGATCGTTTTCAAGCTCTATGATTTTTGCTTCAGATCTTCCCTCTGTGCTTGTTGCAGTATCCGCTTGAGTTGAAGCCTTCGGCTTTAACTCGAAACTTTGTCCCTTGTGGTTTGCTGTCTTGTTTCCCCTTTTAACATCAACAGACATTGGAAGGGCGTAAAGCTTGTGAGCTGGTTTTTCGTTTTTATCCAGTCGCATTGTTCGAAAATCAGTTCCTTTGAGGTCTGTTGAACTGAAGCTGGTAACTAGAGTATCCCACTCGTCTTTTTTTGCTTTCTTCTTTGTGTTTACAATGTGTTGCTTCAGCTTTAGGGCTATCATGGAGTAAGAAAGTACAATAATCACTGTTGGTGTAAATATTACAAGCGTCATGTAAATTATTGTATATATGTGCAGGTGAACTTGAGATGCCCAGACCTCCTGGCAGTAAGTCTTTTTCAATGTTTTGTCTTTTACTAAATCGATTTTGACTAAAGCGGGAAGAGCCGCGGCCACACCAATCGCCCAAGTAGAGAGAATCAAAAACTTTGCCTTGATTTTAGAAATTGCCCTACTGGATAACGGCGCCGCAATCATAATCCAGCGGTACACCGCTATCGAAGCAAGCGTATATCCGACCGCAGCAAAACAGATAATCTGCAATGGCAAAACTATCTTGCACAAAAACCTGCCAAAGATCCAGTTACGACCTAATTCCTCGTATGCAGCGTTGAAGGTGAAAAGCGAAGTGTTTCCTAGCTCTGCGATACCAAGGTTTGTCACTAAGATGTAGCCAAGCGGCTTTCTGCCCGAAAGCCGAAAGATTGCCCGAATAACAATGCTGTTTCCCAGAAATGAGAACAGAAAAACAATGATGTATAGAGCAAGACGAAAATGCACTGAACTGCGTGGTTCGTGGAAATGATGGTTCGAGTTGGTCTGGGCTGAAATATTTGATGCGTTTTCAGAATTCATTGTTCTTAGCTACGTGAAATTGTCTCCAAAATGAAACGTCCCGTCACAATTTCTTGCACGTTGCGTAACACAGCTTTTTAAAATTTTTTCAGTGAAAATATGATAATACACAAGTTCTTAATTTAGCTTCAGAGTAGACTAGCTTCTCAATTTTGTTTTTATATGAGCAAAGTTACTGTACTTGTTAAGTATTTTCCAGAAATGCTGTCCAAAGCTCTCTTGTTGCATTAAATGAGAATTGGCGTTTATGTTGAAAATTAGACTCCGTTTTTCTATATCTGCAAAACAAGCAAATAAAAAAAACAATTAGTAATTTAATGAGGGTCCGCCGACTGCAAAATATGTTTAATAAAAATTTATAAACACTTTTTCATTTCATCTGCCAACGAGTTTGCTTGGTAGATTTTTTTTTACCAAAATATTTATGAATTCAGTGTTTCTATAGCGCTTACACTCGTCCACATTGCAAAAGAGCATTTTTAGTTTTTGTAGAAAATTTAACTTTTATAAAAAAGCATGCGGTTCAAAGAAATATTCAGGTCAGATAAAAGCCATTTAGGCCCTGCAGGGGAGCTAATTTAGAAACCACCTACCAAAATTGAAGGGTTGATCCCTGCGGACTATAATTCATTTGTTTGAGTAAAACGGTTGGTAGCAACGCTTGTCAAGGCCTATAAACCTGAAATATCAAAGAAAACCAAAAACAAACTTGAAGAAAATTGATTGTATGGATAGCTCACATCTTGATCGTTTGTCCTTAGACTCCGAATCCGATTGCGATTATAAAAATTCTAATCTTTAATAGTTTTTCTCAAACTCATTAATAATTCATTACTTAAAACAAACAAAATCATAACCGTGACCATGGTTTGGAAATTTGATCTTAATTAGCATATATTTTTACCGATTTTATTTCTTCGTTTACTCCTTAGTTTTAGTTTCGATTGAGAAGATATATCAAACACTCGAGACAGTGTTTCATCACATTTCCAGAAACCTCGAATTTCGTCAAAAAAACTCTGCTGCGCGTCGTATTTTCAACTCTCTTTTCTGTGTTTTGAAATGTGATGAAACACTGTCTCTCGCGTTTGATATATTACTACCAGCACGTGTGTGCTATCTATACTTGACTTTTATCATTTAAGCCATACCCCACAAGTATAAGGCATTTACTATTAGTAGAAATCTTATTAACTGCGTCTAAGGCTACCTCTATGTTAGGAAGTCACCTCTATAACATCCGTCAGTGTTTCAATAGCGCGAAAGAGCTTGGCTGTGTTCAACTTCATATACCCCTGGGAGCAAGTCCACAACTTGGTGGAAGTCCCAGCCAGTACCAAGCCGTAAGCGGACTTGTAGTCGTAGATCTTCTGCACTTTGATTGAAGGGTGATTTATCACATCTTTCTTGCTGCCCAGCTCGTAAGAATCCATCAATATGCCTTCAACTTTCCTCTTCACTAGAGCATCGTAAATCTCCTCAAACGTTGTGTAATTTCCTTCTACGATAAAAATATATATAAGAATATAAATTTGTAAAATATTTTATCGCGTAACTTGATTAAGGAGGTAAATTTGAGGTTTATATTGTTTTGTTTAAGGCATGAAATCACCTCCAAGAGCAGTTGATAAGAAAACCATTTTGTGTTGAAACTTAATAAAATTGAATCTGTGAGAAAAATTGGCGCCAAAATACTTTTCGAACGAGTGACGCGCTGTGTGTCCTTTTAGGTTTGGCGGAATTCCCGAAAGGTGCTTTTGCTTTCGTTCATTGGATAAATAAATGAAACAGCAAGCAAAAGCAAAAGTTACTGCATAAACAAGACCAAGCTGTTATGGACATCACTAGGTAGAAAATATCTATAGTATGACATTACCTTCGTTTACTCTTGCGTTCTTCCTTAAGGCAAGAAAATGTTCGGGTGTTCCAGAAATTGCTGCAACCTTAGACAACAGAAGAATTAAAACGCCATCAATTTCCACAACAGTATGAAAAAATTAAAAAAAAAATTCATCAAAGAAATACAGTGATTGTATTTTGTCAGAAATATGTAATCTCACAAACCTTTGTCCCATACAATGAAGTCTTTACTTCAACCACAGAGATGGTAATGGCAGTTGTAATAGCGCTGGTGAGAAATCCGACAACTATTAAACCAACAGCGATGCAGCAAGTGGCGAAAATTCTCGCTTGTACAGAAATAGGTACTCGGTCACCATAGCTAGTGAAAAAAAACATAGAACAAGGTTATCGTGATGTTTTATAATGATGACTTTGTATAAAGCTACGAAAATATACAAAATAGATACTTTATGCATATACCATACATGTGGCTACAGCAAGTAAATTGTTGGTTTTCACACAATCCCAAGAGACACAAAATACAATAGACATAGCGGCCATGTTGGTGTGCCAAACAAAACAAATAATCAAAATTATTTTATTAAGAGTACACCAACATGACCGCCATGACGTCTGAAAACTGGCAATTATTCAACGTAAGAATTTCTTACTTAGAAAACTGACGTTTTTAGTTATTGCAATGAAACTTTCAGCAACTACAGACTGAAAAATAAGATATCTTTCGACATCTATTGGATAATTTCGGCATCCATAATATTACATGAAAAAATATGCAAGTGTCATTCCTTAAGTATAATTGCCTCCTTAATGAACGTTTTTGAATAATAAGCATTAGCTTGGCTTTGTAAAGACCAATATAATCAAGGAGTAATAAACGATAAGATTGGCTCGTAAAGGATTTAGCTTTTTTGCCGGGTATGTATGTACTGGAATTTATTTGGTTAAACCACATTACTTATTCTTTAACAATCTTCTCTAAGATTGCAATGAACTTCAATCAGCTCACTTAAGCACAGCCTTGAGAACAAAATTTCTTTAATACCTGAACCTATCCAACTGTCATCCTGAGTTGTTAGAATAATTTTACCTAAACATGTCTACTGTTGTCATAACATGTTTGATAACTCTTTTTACTTTCCTAATCCCACTGTTGTTATAGAGATCATGGAGATAAAGGACCACCAAAACATTTTACTTTTACTTACCCCACCGTTGTCATGGAGATAAAAGACCACCAAAACCCTTCACCACTTCCTCTTACAAAAGAGGGTGGAAAATGATCCGGGTTAAAACTTGTGTCCTTAAAATAAAAGAAAATCATTACACTGTCATAAGAATTACTTTTGTAATCATATACAAGAAAAAATTACTTGATTCTAATTGGTCAAGAGCAGTGCAATTACTTTGTAATTCTGTGCAAAAAAGTGTAATTCCGTGCAGAAATTTTAATTTCGTGTATTTACAATCTCAGAGCTAATAAGCCAATCAAAATGCCGAAGTTTCTATGACAACGATGGAGGCATGAATTGCCCGTGCACACATGGATTGTCACAATGCTAGTAAGCCAATCAAAATGCAGAAGTTTCTATGACAAAGTTTGAGGCATGAATTGTCCGTGCATGCATGAATTGTCACGTTGTCACTGTCCAGTTTTGTTATATCACCGCCATTGATATTGACCTCAAACTAAGCATTTTAATGCTTCAAGTGAAACGTTTTGTCTTTGAGCTCAGCATAAGAGTAAAGCTGACTAGTCTTAAAAAAAGCGTAGTTAGAATCTTAGCATTCTTATTCAACACAAGTTTCTGGCGCAAATTTTCATTTCGCAAAGAAACCCAAGACAATTGTTTATAAAATTTGGTTGGATCTGCACACTCAATTTCTCAAGGTTCTGTATAAAAATATTACTGTATACACCAAAGAAGTGCACTTACAAGACACCACATGATGACCCCTGCCAGTAGCGCCAGCACTACATACATCAAACACAATGGAAATACTTCTGATAGTGCATGGCTAATCTGTTCGAAAGCCCCCTTCTTATCAATCATGATGACAAATGCTACCCCAGGGGATTCCACGAGGGGAGTATATCGATAATAGGCGTTATAAACCTCCATCCCCTCGAAGCCGTACACAGGAAAGTGTAGATCGGTATGCTCACTTATTGCAGCCTTCATGGACATGTCGTTTGGTTTAAGTCCAATGGAGTTGTTGCCACTGAAGTTAAAGTCAACAAAGGACTTGCCATGAAGGCGACAGGTGCGACAGCAGAATACAACAAGTTCCTCAACAAAGGGTGGTATGATACCGGTGATGTTACCGGGAAAGGAACTGGTTTTCCCGTGAGTCGATGACACGTACGGAGTGAACACTCGATAGTTCGTTGTTAGCCTCTTATTACAGCGACAGGTTTCTAAAAAGGAAAAGACATCACTAAGAATGTAACTTAGCTGAAGTGAACTATATTCTACTAACCGAAGATAAGGCAAATGATGAAATAAAACTGATGTTTGTCGAGAAAATGGCATTAAAAAGGTCAATATTAATGAAAAGCCGTTAGAAAGTAAGTGATCATACTCTTTGCTTGAATTGCAAAAAACATTTTTTCATGAACACTAGTCTCCATGTGGCCTTCCACTTTTGGTAAGAAAACAAATGCATAACGTTTATATTTCACCCAGTAACTCTACAAGATTTTTCCAGATGAACCATTTCCAAGGAGAATTTGAGTGTTGATTTGCCACTGTGCGCGCAATATTATGCATTGTCATGTGATCAAATGGCGAGAGACGAAAATGGTCATGTTGCTTAACCGAGAATACAAATGCAATCGATAGGTTTTTCATGTTCCAAGCAGCTTTGCAATTTCGGTAGTATTTAAAATCGTTTTTTTTAAATCGTATTAAAAGTTGTAAAAGACAAAAAACTTAGCGGCTATGTTAGTTTTTCAAACAAAAGAAACCGTCAAAACACTGATTTAAAAGAAACCAACTGGATGAAGTTTCTCATATCCACCTTCTTCTGCTTACCTCCAAAAGTAATACCAGAAGGTCCCGCTCCTTTTCTTGTAAGACCCGAAACATGGATTTCATACCGCATAAAATGTTCTAAGCCAGTTAGTTCGGTCTGTAGGGTGCTGTTCCTAACCGAGAAACTCACAGGCAGCCCATCCATTTGAAGTCCTCCGTTCCTAACGGCTCGGTAGGTAATGCGATAACCAACTAACTTTATGAGTTCCTCTTCCCCTACGAAAGGTTTCCAGCTGACCGGAATACTGTATGGCGTAGAATAGTTTGTTACGGTCACGTTCAGTGGAGCTTCGCTGATACCTTCGAAAAAGAGGCTCAAATTATAATCATACAAGGGAGTAAGAAAGTTTACACTTTTTGCCCTAACATAGCACAGAATGCCCGGTCATTTGGATAAATTAGCATATCTTTGAATACATTAGAGTTCATTAAATCGAAGATATTAATCAGCGCGTGGAGTTCAAATAGAGAGAAACATGGCGAAATACGCAAAACAGCCAACCCTTCTACACGCTAGTGTTCCTGTTCTGCGTTTTTTTTAAAAGTTTGGCACAGGTTTTTGCGGCTGAGTCTACACTGGATCATCTCCAGTTTCTAATAGGGTTAGAAGATGAAAACTTCTCTGACTTTTAAAAAAACTTTGCGATTTTTGGTTAAGCAGATAAGTCTTTGACTGGATCCTGGACGGGAAACTAATCAATTGCGGGTTAGCTCCAAGCAGACGTTAATAGTCTATTTACCGATCTTGTGAGGATGGGAAGCTGATTGACTATTGGCGGAAAAGGTCACACAAATTTTCAAATCTCGGAATAGCCGGGAATCGAATCCGAGACCTTGGAGTTGAAGGGACAGATTTCACTAACTGTGCTCTCCTGGACGCCAATTAGAAGCGGTATGAGATTAAACCCAATGCGTTAATCATCTGGATCACAACACCGAACTTGCTGTAAAAGCTTCGCTTATATACTATCTTAGACGGCGACTTCACAATAACGCTTGTCAACGTCGAGACGTCACTAGTTACATAAATATAAGATTGCTACGCTTTTTCAT
Source organism: Zoanthus gigantus (assembly GCA_025331005.2). Classification (NCBI taxonomy): domain Eukaryota; kingdom Metazoa; phylum Cnidaria; class Anthozoa; order Zoantharia; family Zoanthidae; genus Zoanthus; species Zoanthus gigantus. The sequence continues at coordinate 8,889 of JAOBBB020408578.1, read as the reverse complement.
TAAACACACATTTGCAGAAAATCAAGCGGAAAAATGAGAGCTCCAGATGAGGGTCAAATATCCTACAATGATAAGAATTTTAATGTCAACCTACATACACAAAGTTAAGAGTGACTATAGAGCTTTCAACCTTAAATTTTGAAATAAGATTTTTGATGTTAAAAAGCGAGTTCTGATAAAAAAATCCTTTGCATTAAAAGGTCACTTTTGACACTTGTTTTATATGGATTATTGATTTATTAAATTATTGATCAGCAAAGGTACTAGCCAATAGCCAATTAATAGACAAAAGGCAAACCCAAACTCCATCTTCCATTGTTCTAGCATTATTTCATCAACCAGCAGTTTTAGCTTGCTTACCCTTGGTATCAGACATGACATTATCGGAGGATGTGTTCCCATGACCTTTCCTGGTGAAAGCATTGATCATAAATTGGTAGCTATAGTCGGGCGATAAACCATCTATTAGTGTAGTGAAGGTTGTTGAAGATACTGTTCGCGTATTCCAAGAGTGCAAACCATACAGACGTTTATACCTCAATCGGTATCCCTGTATGACGCCATTTAGACAATATTTTGGTATTTTTTTCCACTGAATGACCAAGGACTTGCCATTCGGAACCTCAAATGTCACGTCTTGCGGTGGTAAACACGGCACTAGAATGGGAAAAGGTTTTTAAATTTTACTATGGAGACATTTTGTTGGTATTGCTCTCAATTTCGGAAAATGCGGATCAGAAGTCTGAAAAAGATTCCAACGGGACGTTTTCCAAAAATAACAGAACAGAGAACAGCTAGCTAAAAATATTCGAATGTATTACGGTAATTATAAACTACTAACGTTGTTAAACGATTAAGAGAGGTGGGCAGGCTAGTCGTTCTAGATACGAAGTCCATATTTTACACCGAAAAACGTAAGAGGCAATGGTATCTTGTAAAATGAAAGGCAGCATCCTGTTGATCTCAAAGGGAATAACGTCACTGAACTCAATATTGTACAGTGATGGTCATTTGTGCTCAAAGATTTTTTTCAAAAGTAATATAACTAAAATACGTTAAAGCACTTCGGCGGGTAGGAAAAAAACTCCATTTATGAAAAGGTCTTTTGTCGTCCAAACAAAGCACAAGGCCCTTAAGCTCCAAACGTCATCTCAGGAAACATTTTAAGGTCAATAACGTTTACCCTTTGATTTTCAATTAAGATGGTCTCCAGTAAAAAAAGTCAAGCCAAAATTTTCAAAATCTCGCTTGAAAACGTGGAGCAAAGTAAAATTGGTACACTGGGCGGCAAATAGATCTTACGACTATTTTCTCCATACATCAAAATTCTCAACGCAAGAAATCACAACTCCGCCAACATAAGCTGCCTCTCACAATCTTTTCATTGAAGAACATATATGATTTGTAAGATATACAATTAAGGGTTAGAGATTGTTTCAAGTGTTTTGTTTACAAAAAGACGAACGCGCTGCCCACACAATGAACGGATAATTTGAACACTGCACTCGGCTTCACCTCGTACAGTATTGACAATTTCAAGTTCCTTGTGTGGTCAGCGCGTGCGTGTATTTGTAAACAAAAGAAGAACTGAGACAGTCTCCAACGCTTTTAATATGCAATCTGAGTTTGTTGTGTTGCACGTGAGCGACTTATGCATGACTTTACGAACTTAAAGGAAGAATTTGAACAAACTAGAATTTAATTGAACATATGTTTAACAAAATAATTTTTGCATTGCACAAAATGAAATAGCTAGTAGCGTTCTTGAAACAATAAATAGGAATATAAACATATATGAATTTCCATTCTTTGGCGCAACGTTAAAGGTTAATGTGCTAGATTACAGTTGTGTAGAAAATAAATTTCTCCACTGAATTGTCTGTTTTGTCAAAACGCTGCTCACAAACACAAATCACATAACTAAACATGTATTGTAAGTCGAAAACCCAAAATTTCTTTTGACAACATTTCAAGTCAGAAAGTCTTCGAAACATGCTTGTAGTTGCACCAAACTTTCTTTTTCTTGCCTAATAGTGAGATCAACAACGGCTGCGGAATTATGTATGAGGTTATATAAATCCTTGGCGTTTTCCTTGTAAGCTTATATTTTAATGCATACATTAATCACTCGATTAAAAGTTTAAAGCCGAGTGAATGAATTCACCTTACTCCTAAACCTCATGGATGACGTCAGTCACTCCTACACAGAAGGAAAATCAAAGGCTCTATGAGCCACCTCATGGATGAATGTGATGCTCTCCTTAGAGTCCCACATGCTTACGCACTCAAAATATTGGTCTATAAACAACCAGCACGCAAAAGAATTGGGAAAAAATATAGTTTAAACCTTATATAGTTTTTATTTTCACGACGTTTCGAAGTCATCAAAACTCCATTATCAAGTGATAAAAAAATACAAGTGCTTAGAGTTTAAATAGATGGAAAGCTTAATTTGCATACTAGGTGTTGTAAAGAATGTTATATAAATAACTTTGCCTTGAATGAGTCACTTTGGACATTTAGAGAAGGTGACAATTCCCTTATGTATAGCATTTCATAAATGAAACAGTCATGTTTAGTCTTACATTTTCGTAAGACTTTAAAGTGCTGATTGATAGGCAAACAATCGTGTTTATTAGTGAAATGTTTCTTGTTGCTATACGAATTAAATTTATGTTCCTAATCCTCACAATGTTAGTGTCACCCATCTATATCCTTCACAATGGAAGTCGAGAACGATGGTATGCTGCCCTTTGTTGGCATTCAACTTCTTAATAAATCAACATCAATTAACACGAAAGTGTTTGTCAAGCCAACTAATAAACCCGATCTTGTCTAAAACTACAACCGAGTGACCACGAGTGACCACAAATGACCACGAGTGACCACGAGTGACCACAAATGACCACGAGTGACCACGGATGACCACGAGTGACAAAGATGACCACGAGTGAAAAAAATGAAAAAAAAAAAGGCAAAAAAAAAAAAAAATAAAAAAACAAAACAAAACCAAAAAAAAAAAAAAAACTGAGCACAAGAAACATTTTGTTGCCAATCCAATGAAAGCATCAATTAACAAATGTTGGGTAATTAGCTAACAAAAATCCAGTTTTGCATGTTTTAAAGTCTAATTTTCCATTTATTCTTTAGGTCAAATCCGGGTTCACTATTCCATTTAATTGGTTTTATTCATCTTTATGATAACGTAACTTGAATATACATTACCGTATTACATATCAAAAAATTACAAAGACATTGATAAATAAACTAGTGCAATATGATAACAATTAAAACTGATGCAAATTCAAACGTAAGATGAGTGTAGGAGATCTTAGTAGCGAATCTAATCTGGAGGAAACCCTTTACCTACTCGTAGTACTTACGGGTTAGTGTTGAAATACAATAAATAACCAAATTGTCATACAGTGAGAATAATCATGAAACCTGAAGTGAGTAGTACAGGAAAATTTTGAATTGAGATCGCTTACAGGCACTGATACATAAGTAAAGGGTTACATAAAGAGTTAAACTAGTCAATCATAATTATCAGTTTTCAGAGATTTTATAAAAGATAAATTCTATTTAAAAGGTTTACAATTGAAGATTCGCAACAAGTATAACTGCCCGAAATTGTTGAAATATAACCACTGCTGTCTCAGCATGTCAGTATTGACATCGCCAGTCAAGATTAAAATCCCATTGCATGTTGCTAAAAAGTATTCTTCATCTTGCCTAGACCTTTATCTCTAAAGGGTCGGTGTAGCCATGGTCCCTCTTCTCCATTTCTGACTGAACATCTTGTTCTTTAAGGACCCAGGTTTTCTATCTTCTCTTTTGAACCGTCTTTCCCATCTCTTTAGCTGCCGTCCTCTACTCCTTCACCTTAATAGGATCTTTCCACACCTGGCGTTTTACCTCGTCCTCATTGTTTCTCAACAAATTAATTCAATTCCTCGTCACCATCTAGTTGTTACTTTTGTTCTCTCCTGACTTTCTTCTTTCTTACCTTTTCCTTTAAGATCATACCCAACATCATTCTTAGCATATACCTTCCATTTTTCATCTAGCTAGTACTCAACTCTTGCCTCTAGTACATTCTATTCATAGCCTTCTTTGTTTTTGAATTTATCTTCCATCCAGTCAGAAATATGCATTTGACTTTTTACTCTTTGGATAAAAAGGCTAGAAAACTCTTCTGCGGTGCCAGTACTATACATATACTCTCTAAGCTGTACCGCACCTCGCATTGTCTCGGGGTCAAAAGGCATGGCTATTACCTGGAGTGGTCACATGTAACATGTTGAAGTAATAACGACAGGCCATGAAAAATCAATACTTTGTGTATTTATTAGGATGAACAATTCAGTTCACATATCGTTTTTGAATTCCCTCTCGCATTAATTCAGGTATTTTTCACCCGACAACGATAGGTCGTAAATCATTCGTATAAAAAGGTAGAAAACTGCTTATATTTGGAGCACAGCCAGTCTTTACATGTGATCAGCAGAGTAGACATGTTTGAGCTTGAGATTTTGAGTATATTTGGAAAAAAAAAGGGCTGGGGAATTGGATTGGTATTTTCCTTCAGGACCCTTTACAAAGGCGCTTGTGGTTCTTTGCTACTGCTTTTTTACATCCAGGCGCGGCTTGCTTTTATATCCATTCAAGCTAATTTTCAGCTGGGTTTCTACTTCCAATATTTCCCAACCAGTAAGAAAAAATTAAAGGCGGTTTACAGCTAAAAACAACTCCAAACAATTTGCCAAATTTTCCCTGAAAAGATACTTCACCGACTTCCCTAACACAATGAAATACAACTTTGTAACCTAGCAAAATTTTGAAGAACATCATTTTGATTGGTCGAGCAGTAGCATGGTAACAATCCTTCTCTGTTTTCAAAAGCTACTTGTCGTTTCTGAGTAGGACTAGGACGAGATATATGAAGCACGTGAGAGACGAGAGAGTTGTTACTTGTATCCTCGTATCGTCATTTTCAGATGTGAATTAGTTGAGCTCAATCTGTATTATATAGTTTGAACTGCGTATAAATTATATATTGTAAAATTGGTACTGAAATAAAATTGTTGTTGTTGTTAGATGACGGATTTGAAAAACAAGTTTCAAAGTTCTACTGTTTTTCAGACCCAGCGACAATTGGTCAGTGATGGAAAAGGTCTTAATATTCGTAAAGGTAGGCAACGAGTCAAGGAATGGGCTCCGTTTATTATTATACCACGATTGTCTCCAGTTTTTTCTGGGTGTTCTTAGTCATGTCTCAGCAACTCCCCGCAGCTTAGAGACACAATACTTACCGAAACAGGTGAGCAGTTCCGAGAATGGCCAACAACTGTATAATTCCAAAAATGCCAGGTAGATCTAGCTTCCCATATCAGGCCTTTGCGTTTTTCGAGATGCTTCCAAGTGAATCAATCACAATTGGTATAACTGTCACTTTCGAGGCTCCATAAATCCTTCTAATTTCAAATGCTAAGTCCTAATACCTTTCCACCTTCTCCTCCTCACTCGTGATGATGATCTGGGCCGCTGATACAGCTATGTCGATAAGTGTGCATTCCTGTGTGTCTTTTTGCACTAGAGTAATATCTGGCCAATTATGCTTAAGTCTCTTATCTGTGTAAATAGTCGAGTCAATTGTAATCCTGTACTTGATCGAGGATTCCTACCCAGCTAAATATGATATTTGTTGGACAAACTCTCCGTGTAGGGCTTTCTCCTTCCAGTGCCTAACTTTCTCTTCTTTCTTCCTCCTCTTATACTCCTGAAGGTTCCCTTCTTCAACAATCACCCTCACCTTCAAAGCAGATTGTAGCATCCACTGTCTGCTTTCTATTAGATAACCATGTAGGGATTTGCTCTCCCTTCTTACACACTCTTTAATGCCCATCAGTCCTCTTCCCCCTTCTCTTCTTAACAGGTACAGCCTCGCAACATTAATTCTGGTGTACAGACATCCATTTATTGGCAAGGTCTTCCTAGGCCTTCTATCTATGCTCCGCAGCTCATCCATTGTCCAATCTACAATCCCCTCACTGTAACGTATTACGCACACAGCCCAGGTATTATTACCTTTGACCAAACTTCCTTCATTCAGTTTAGATTTACACAATTTCTTCACTCTTTTGGTATACTAAGATGTTATTATACCTTTCATCTTGCTGTTGAGAGTCTGGTATATCTGTAAAATATTAAGATATCTGCAGCCCTCTTCATCTATTTCCCCGATGTGCTGATAGTCGGGTAGGTCTATTCCACTGCTGCGAACTCGTCTACCTCTTTTCATTTCCAGGATAGCACACTTGCCTAGTCCAAAAGACATCTTAATGTCTTGCGAGGAAATCCTTACCACTTGAATGAGTGAATCTAGTTGGTCTTTACTAGCTCCATATAACTTCAGACCATCCATGAACAATTGGTGGTTAATAGGATTCATGTTTTTAGCCAGTCTGTATCAAGCTCTCATCTTTTTTAGTACAAGGGTGAGGGCCAGCATGATCACTATATACAGTAGTGGCGACAAGGAGTCTCCTTGGAAAATCTTGACAAGTTTGTCAACCCTCTCCCACAGTTCTTCAGGATAGCCTTGTCTACAAGCAATTGATATTTTGTCCCTTGGCATCCCTTCCTGCAACCCTTTTGTTTATTTGCTAGTAGACCATTACTTTGTCACGTAGCAAGTCAATTCTTGTTTAGATCTTTTGTTTTGATCGCGCGGTAACCCTTTGTGTTGTGTTTATTGTCTGCAATTGATAGGGTAAAACGTGCACATCAGTTTTGCCTCTTTTTGCTACCACTGTTGTAGGAGTAAATTGGTCCTCTGTGCTGGCAGAAGTTTAGCCATGCCGGCTTTGCCGAGGCCAGGAGAGAGTCCAACAAAACCAATAAAGTAAAAGAAGTTGGAAGTGAAGAGCTAGCTCCACGTGACAAATGGCGGAGCACAATCCGGGCAGTTGAAGGTTCTGCCCTCAGCAGTTTGCAACCCGTTTGCGAAAAGCAGCCAAAGATCGATTCTAACAAACTCAATCTTAGAGAAATGCATTTACACTGAGCAAAACCTGATGAAGGAGGGCAAGAAATTGCTGAACAGTGTGAACAAATTCAGTTTCAATTCGAAAATCGTTCACATAGTAGCAAACTAGATTCAGTAAATAAAATTAGTGAGAGGTCCCATAAACGAGGAAACCACAAAAGCCAGAGAACCACAAAAGCCAGAATAGGCGGGGAAGGGATAAGTCCCCAAAACAGAGACATCATTTGCTTCAGATGTGCACACACAGGAAACACCAGTCGAGATTCAAAGTGCCCCGCCGGAGGTCAAACCTGTCGTAAATGTGGGGGTAAAAATCAGATAACTTAGGAACCCCAACCCCCCCTTCCTCCCACACCTTCCTGATATATATGCTTTCACTGTGATGGGGTGGGGATCCAAGTAATTTCAATGTAAATCTGGGTGAAGTCACAATAAAAATGCTTATAGACTCGGGTGCGGCAACAATATAATAAGTTTAGAGATATGATAACAACTGCACTCCCAGAAAATGTAAATCCCAGGCTGGTCCTGCTGATCGAAAGCTTATGGATACGTTTCTCCAAATGCCTGTGGAAATCAATGGAACATTTCAGTGCAGAGCAGTTGTAGGATAAAAGTCTGTGGATGCTAGTTTTATTGTAAATAAAGGAAAAGGTATTGCACCGTTGGACTAGAACACTGCTATAGCCCTGATATCTCCATGGTAACAGACACAGCCAAACCACTAAAACAAAAATATCCAGGGAGTAGGAAAACTCAAGCAAAGAAAATTTTTCTCGATACTACCCAATGTAAAACCCACTGCACAACTCTACCGCAAAATCCCATTCAACCTGAAAAAAAAAGTTGATTAGAAGATTCTATTCAAAAATAGACCGGTGGAAAAGCAGTAGCTTGGGTTAACCTTGTAAGTTATCTTCCCTAAGAGCCGGGGAGAAATAAGGCTGTGTATTAACATGCTGCAGGTAAAGCAAGCCATAACTCGTAGACGGTTCCCAATTCCCACAGTAGATGCTTTATTGTACACACCCTTAACTGATCAGCATGCAGTGCTTAGTAAACTAGTAGACCTCAAAGAGGTTACCGTCAGCTAGAGTGGACAACAAGACCCGAAAAATATCCACATTTACAATCCCAGGAGGTCTAAAGTGAGTTTTGGTTGTTGTAAACACTGCGAGTGAACAGTATGGTGCATAGGATTGTCACTATTATAGCAGGCACTGAGGGGACAGAGAGGCCCTGATGCTGAAACCCATGATTGTCGACTGTTTCAAACCCAGAAGGGATTACCACATTGTGGTTTGACACTTAAACTAGACAAGTGTTAGTTCAACATGGACCGTTTGGTGTTGATGTTGGTCTCTTTCTCACAGAAAGCTAAGGTATTGGCCCCACCAAAGAAAGAAAAAGAGCCATATTTTTAGCTGAGAGTGTCATAGAGGTACAGAGGTTTTTTTGGTTTAGCAAACTTCATTTGGTTTACTTTAAATTTTGCAACCATTGCGAAACTTTTACGCCGATTGACCAGACGAGACACTATTTTCTTATTTATATAAGCTTTTGTTTCAGCTGCTGTATTTAAATCTCACACAGTTGAGAACTTCACCTATTTAATTAAGCTTTTGTTCTACTCGCTGTATCTATACATCGCATGCTTTTGTACATTTTAATTGCCTGATGATGGTTTAACAATAAACCGTATTATTGTGTTTTTTATCCCTTTTCTTCTTGTTGACCTTTCTCGGTTTCTCTTTTTTATTTGTTTTGTTTTGTTTTGTTTTGTTTTAGAACATTTAGGAACCTAGTGAGGTTCCAAGGAGTAGAGATAACAGGACTCGAGG
>JAOBBB020408474.1:0-16947 GCA_025331005.2 Zoanthus gigantus | reverse complement strand
CCCCTCATAAACCCTCTGCGCACGCCCCTGCCTTGTCATTTTTTAAAGAGGATCCCGGATTCCAAAACTACGTGGTTTCGATTTATATTAACTTTGTTTTATTACTGGGCTACCTATGGTAAGCCCGGTCATAAAATACCTGTTTTTCTTTTTTTTTTTCGACCAGACAAAATTTATGTTTCACATAGGCATACTTGCATGTTTTAAAAGGAACATGTGTTAAAAACAACTGGAAATCAAGTCAGAGATAATTTATAAAGTAGATGAAGGTTCAAGAGGTTAATGTAAACAAAGTTCAAATAACAAATCAAAAAAAATCTAAAAGCTAAAAAAGAAGTAAAACGCTCACCACAAAAGCGAAATACATTTTAATATTTTATCAAACTAGTGACTATATTTTCAAAAGTCTAAAATATTGTCTAGTCACTCCACACCGAATCAGCCAAAATCTTTTACAAATTAAGAACAAATTTCTTTTCAACACTCTTGCGGAACAACAGTACAGTAAGCCTGAAGGAATTATTTTTATTACTTTGCAAGATCCGGGGCGGCAAAATATATAATTTTTTTAAATACATTTTTACGGTGTAAAGTTTCAAAATTTATATATAACTGTGTAACCTCTTGTTTTGTCAATTGTTTATTTGTCAAAAACAGTTATAAATGCATTAGCTTTAGCTAAACGGTGTAAAACTTAAAAAATTATATAAAACTGTTTCTATTGAAACACCGACGCGGTGTCCCATTCATGATGTTTTTTGTCGACACGAGTGACCTAACAAAATGTCAACAACTCACAAAAGATCTTGCACTGGTAGCCCAGTTTACGCCTCCACGGCGTCTAGTTCTCTTTTCAAAAACTGGCCCTCCATAAAATCATGTGCAAAATTATTTTGGAAAAAATATCAAAATGACAATGTTGTAAAATAATGCTTTCTTCGATCATAGGCTGGTTTTCATAAGACAGAAATGGGATAAGGGAGTGATATAAAGTTCCTGATCGTCTTCGTCAGTACCCGGATATCGGAAAACGTCCCCAAATGTCTGAGCAAATCCGCTGATGAGTCCTAACAAGGACGAAACAGCTGTCCACGCTTGCTCAAGTTACTTGCATTGTAGTTACCTGAGTGAAACTGGTTGTGCGCATGCGTGTAGGTTCTGGCCAAACCGTGGAGTTGAGTACGGGTGGTTTGTGCTTTCTACCGTTTTACAAGCAAAGATTTTCTCAAGATAGAGCTGCACGTTTTGTCGCCAATAGTTACTATCCTAGAGCTAGCACATCTGAGCTCGTATTATAAAGACAGCTTAATTGGGACAGCCTAAAAAATCACAGGCCTTCCGCGCAGGCAGTCTTCTTCCACAAGATCTCTAACAACCTATTCAAAATTAATTTTCCATCTGAAGTACAGCCTAATGCCAGACTTACCAAAAATTATTCTCACAAGTTTAAGTAAATTCAGTCTAGTGTGTTAGCCTATAATTTTTGTTTTTCCCCTAGGACAGTCAGGACTTGCAACCTGCTCCCAACCAGGGTGGCAGGTGCTCCAACTTTAGAATTATTCAAATCTGACGTCCTGCCAGCAATACGATCCATTCGGGTCCCTGGCCACCTAAGCGGATTATAAAATCCATTGCCAAACTTAGTTATTAGCCTCAGCTAAATTAGGTTTTATTTATTTTTAAAAGTATTTAAGTATTTGAAGGATAGAATTTTGAATTTCTAATTTAAATGGTTATAAATAAACATATGAGAAGCTGCTTAAACCTCTATAATATATGATTTTAAAAAAGGCCCAACGGTCGTTTTGTAAATTGTTTTTATTCGTGAATTTTATTTCTTTATGCACAGTAGTATCTATTCTATTTCTCTGTAACTCCTCGAATTATAGAAAGGCCTAGATTTTCATCAAAGTTATTGGGGGGCGAGGGGGCCAGCTAGCCCTTCCCCGGCCGCCCATCCTTAAGCTTCTCCATCAAAATTATTGCCATATTGGGGATGGCGGTTCAGTAGAAAAGACGAGGACAACTTTCTATAATCAGTAGCATAATAACTTGGGCTGCCTGTGGGATGCGTGCCGCCCTGTGTTTATCGTGACTCCCTAAACAAATTCAAAACGAGGCTTAAATATGGCGACAATAGGTGACAGTCCTTTACGGTCAAAGGTACGTATATATATATTTTTTTTATTTTTGGTAATTCTTCGTTTTAACTTCTTCTCACTTACTTAATATTTCAGTTTGTGTGCTTGAATCTTCTGGTTGCCTTGGGCTCGTTTTACCTTGTATATTTTATGGTCGCCGCTCTCTTGGCCGGCGCGTTTAAGTAAGTGTGAAGATAATAAAATCCACAATAACAGTATATTTGCTGTAGTTACTTGCTTTATATTTAAGTATATTGAATGAACAAAAATATGAGAAAAAATTGAAATAAATACATTATATATTTGTTGGAAGATATGTTCAGATATGTTCACGTGCAAACTAATTACGTGCTTATTTGTGGAAGAATAACGTTTTCATTACAAAGCAAAGCCGAGCATTCAAAAATTTTATTACTCTTTGACAAACTACAAAGTAAATTTGGTTTCATTTTATCTACTGCTGATGTTTAAAAATCCTGGAAAAGCTATAATATACTATTTCTTGTTGTTGAGAGTTGTCATTTGATTGAAGTTATACCGCAGCCCGCTGAAAGAAAATTCTTCTAGATGCGCCCTAAGGTTTCAGATTTTAAAATTCATAGTGCTTTGAAAAGATTTAATTGATACTTCTGGGCGTCAAAACAAAGAATTCAACTTAATTTTGTTGTTGAATCTATTGCGATTTAGGGATAATTTCCGTACTGGGGCGTACTTATTTATGCATGCAGTTTCATCGTGTATATTACTATAGAAGTTAGGGTCTGGGTGAGGGTTAGTTTGCATGATTAAACAAAAGTACGCCCCAATACGGAAATTTTACCCGATCTTTTAACACTTTTGAAAGAGCTCTGAAAGTAAAACATTTATGATGCATTTTTCAACACAAAAAAACAGAAAAAGAAACACTTCAAGAGATAACAAAGCTAATAAACACTTTCAATGGTAAACAAGATCACACGTTCACAAAAATCTATAAATTAAAAATCTATAAATATAACCGAATAACAACAAGAGTTCTGATCAACAACAGCAAATTTTGAGTGGTGTGGAGCAGATAAAGTAATGGTGGTCAAAAACGTGAAAAATATGCACATGCCATTAAAATTGCTTCCAATATGCAGAAAGATTTGGCTGCAAAAAAAAAAACTCAATTTCATTCGCATTACATAATGATATAAAATTTCTTTTACGACCTCAATAAGAAATTCTAGCAAACTGAAGACCTTTTTAAGATCAAAAATCTGCAAAAAACAAATTAAATAAAGACTTTTAATGACTTTTAATAACCCACGGGAGCCCTGCAAGACTGTCACAATTTGATATTAAGTATTTATTTGAATCTTGCAATGAGCTTGAAGCATTAGTAAACTAGTAACTCTGAATTGATATAATTCAGGCATTGATATTTGAAATGTCATTTAAGAGTAGCTGTACTGAAAACAGTTGAACAACTGAAATATTCAATAACATAACCTTAATTATAGTCACAATGCAATCTATCTACTGCAATAATTTTTATTACAATCAGTTTCCCAATTGTATTAAATACTATCTAAAGGGTAAATTTAAATAGATAAACTCACTTTCATCTTGAAAGAATATCCAATAAAGAACCCATCGGAAAACCTCAATTGCGAGCCACACAAAGAAACAGTATGTTACTGTGTTAACAACAATCTGCAATATTTATAAAATAATTTAAACAAGTTCAAAAAGTGAAAAATAAAACAATCTTTTTATATATAATTTTATGTGCATAGACATTAAGGAAAGGTTTGTTCTCAATCAAATTTCGTGTAAAATGACCCAAGATAAAAATTCTTATACTGGTATATATATATAATGTTCAAGACCTTTCAAATACAAGATCTTAAAGCTAAATCCTTTACAAGCCAAGTAGCCAATGGAACTGGCACTTATCTCTGGTTTCTGTTGTGTTAAACAGATGAGAGTCTTAGACTCCCTCTGCATGGGACACTAATCTATCGTAGGTTAGCTCCCAGCAGATGCTGGTACTCATTTACCTATCCAGTAATGATGGAAAGTCGAGTTAGCTTAGGCAGGAAAGAAAGACTTTGCACAAATCAGTTCAAATATTGGCAGAGCCAGGAATTAAACTGAGGATCTTGTGGTCGGTAGGCAGAGATCTTACCAACTGCACCAACCATGCCCACTCACAAGATCTTAAACAAGCCTATAAATTTGTCTTTCAGGGTAAAAGTGTTTGAAATAATCCTCCCTCCACCTGATTAAAAATAATATTTTGTACAATACTCTGGATAATCAAAAGATTCTCAACTATTGTGATCAAAAAATTCGTTTTCTACAATTTTACTGCTGTAGCAAGACAGAACTTTTACCTTTTAATGAACAAGCAGAACATTAAACCGACCCCTCCCCCCTACTCAGTAACTACTCCACCATAGTAATATTGTATTACAAGGCACATGTTCATAAATAAAGCTGTAATATTTCTTACTGTACGTTCTACAGTTTTTTTAAATTCATAACAGTGTAAGCAATGAAGGATATAAATTTACTTAAAATATGCGCAGTGCAATAAATCTTTAACAGTCGGATGGCAATTTATTTGACTACCAGTTTGGCTCCTCAATTTTGAACCCGAAGCAGAGAACTTATTTTTTGATTCAAAAACATGGTTTAAAAAAAGCTAAAAGATAGCTATGTTGTTATGTTCGTCTGTTCCATCATGAAAGCAGTGGTGTTTTAACGTATCCTTGGGATTCCGATTCGTATCACATATATGGATGTATATTTTCAATTGAGTTTAGCCTATTGGCATTGCCATCGTTGTCTTTCCCCCATCATCTCACCTCCCAAGCCTCCATACCCCGACACCAACGATGAATATGGCGTCTTGCCTCAGCCAAATAATACACAAATGTCCACTAAAAAGAAGAAAATTGGTACAACATGAAGATTGCATAACGAAGTCAAAGAATAACAGTTTGAATGTAATGGCTGCCAAATTTGTCTGTTGTTTACTCACACAGATCTCATTCCAATGAAGATATTCAGGAAGATGTGGCTCGACATGATCCAGAAACTGCTCCCATATCGTCTTCTCCATTTTACTGATTTATTTGCTTGTAGTCTACTTTTACCATGCAATCGACAACGCGCCAACTGGAAATTGTTTGGGGTGATAGGTCCCGTCACGTGAGAAATATGCTATGACGTTCTTTGACCTTTGACGAGTACGTCATATGTGAGGAGAGTAACGCAAGGGGATATGCAGTCATTTCTCGGTGCTTTTTGGGTTTAGCCAAACAACCGTCTTTAAATCAACGAATGGGTGAAAAGTAATTTTCTAAAAAATTTCTTGACTTTTATATTGAATTCTGTAAAAATAATGAGAAGACAAAACTCAGGAAGTTTTGGTTTTTCAATTCTTTGACTCAGTAACCTGGCTAGTAATTAGTAATATCAGCTCCATCGTTGAAACATCAAACTGACAGAATCTTAGTTGATACTAGAAGTAATCTTTTCTTTTATTTCCTCCAACAACCATTAGAAACTACCTAGATTTTGTATAATCCTAACGCTAAATAGTATTAAATTTTACCTTAAAATAAAAATTTGCAAAAAATTTAATTAAGCGCACAAAGCAAGAGGTTTGCTTTGTCGATCCAGTGACACTTACAAGTGTTTGGGGGGGGTCTGTAACATAATTTTTAAATTGTTTTTTCCGCATGTCGATCCATTCATTTACAACAAAACTAAAAAATTTTTTTGATATGAAATTACTTGGGTATTACATATTGACTGAAGTTCGTCCTGGCAATGTCGGCGATTACATATTGCTGTCTTTTGCTGAACAGTTAGATCTTGACCTTGAATGACCTTTGAAAAATTAATGAATCGGAACTCGAACTATTTCTTTCAGTATCGCCTTTTCCCTTTTTTTATAATTTCAATTTTTTTTTTTGTTTTGTTTTGTTTTGCTTTAAAATTTTTAAAATGGCTTTGAAGTTTTTCAATTTTTAAATCTAAAATAAGAACAAAACATTAGTGCAAAGTGTAAAGGATGCTGAACCGGGAGCTCGACTAACTGAACACACGCGTGATGACTGATGTGTCAATGTAACGTAACGCACTGTCACACTGATGTAGAATGAATTATTATTTATTTTACGTATTCGTAGCAAGAATGGCCTTATTTAAGCATTTTACAAAATATAAATGTGTCTGGTATGCCAGCTGAGTATGCTGGCTCAACGAGAGGCCGTGTGACCAACTCGGCGGCCGAGCTATCAGCTATGCAGTTTTGCTTGCTCTTTTTATTTACTTGACGTTGTTTGAAACAAAATGACTTTGAAACAAGAAACAATTGTATTTTAAAGTTGATTTTATAATCAATATCAAATGCAATGTCAAACGCAAATTCCTTTGCAACTGTAAAATCAGTTTTGGTTGCTGTTTTTGTTTCGGTTCTGTTTCAATTTGGAGTTTCTCATTGCAATTAAAACGTCATCTTAATACAAATCTTTTATTGTCACTATTAGTTTTAGATTTTATTTCTATATCGCTATATTACCTCATAGTTATACTTACTTTCTTGTTTCTAAATCCGTTTTTTTCACTTTTTATTTTATGAAAAAGATTCGATCGTATTTTTAAATTTAAATTTGCATGTGATAATTTACAGTTTCGAATCGAATTTCATATTCAAATGTTCACTGTTTTGGCTCTATTTAAGAGCAAGCAAAACTGGCTGATAGCGCTGGGCCACCATACTGGTTAGAACCCCACAAAATGTTTAAAATGTGTAGATATCCGAGAAGTTCGTTCACAACGGTTAGTTAACCATATACATATATATATATATATATATTTGTAACTCAAATCAACTGTAATTTTAAAAATTGATTTATATTTCATAATTTCCTGCCTCGATTAAGGACTTGTCACACTGTACAATACTTAATTTTGTGTTTCGACGCAGTTGAGAAATTAAACTAGACGTATACCTGCGTAATCTCGGGCTTTCTTTCTCTGTACATAGCGCACTTCAAGTTTTGTGAAGCTTTTAGAAAATTTAGAAAATACGATTCAAAGCAAGCATGTTTTTGTTCTCCTTTGTTTTTAGACTCTGAATGCTATTTTTAGTCCTACAGTACACACACTATTTCTTGCTATATAAAATTCATTTGAATGTCATTTTCATCAGTATATAAGATATTGGGGATGGCGACTTAAAACTGAGTTTTTCCTGAAACAAAATTTTTTACATCAAAAATTTATGATTATAAACAATAATTCACAATTAAGCCGCAAAAAAACATATGCATACTTCAACTTGCATTGTTTAGCGCTTGAATGCACCGTTTCATGCAATGTTTTTTTTTCTTGCGTGAAACTGAAAACAACTGTTAAAACTTTGTGTTGAAATTACGACATTTTTTGCGTGTTTATTAAGCAAGATATGTTATTAAAAACGGGGTTCGGCTTAAAAATGAGTATTTTCTGAAACAAAAGGTGCCGCGTGATGAAGCCATTCTGCTATCTTTGTCAAAATGGGGGGTGCGGCTTAATAGTGAGTGCGGCATAAAAGTAAATTTTTAACTACATTATAACTTATTTTTAAAGTGAAAACATTGCAACGTGTTACTGAAAATAATGGCTTTGTAAGTGAGCGAAATTTATAACTTTTAATATATCAGTTTACCGACAAAATTTATTCAAACGCCATTTTCCTCAGTAAAATATAAAGAATAGATACTGATGTACATTTTACTATAAATATTAAAATTCGGTGCAATATGCACCATCATCAGGTTACAAATGCAAATATGTCAAAACTTACGATCTAAATAGTCAAAACATTCAGTGAGAGTAATACAATAACGGACTTGATGAACAATGGCAAGCAACAGGACAAAACTATGCAACCAGTGACAATGCAATTGTATTACTCTCATTGAATGTTTTTGACTATTTAGACTGTAAGCCCTGTTTTCCCAGCCAGCTTTGTAATTTATTTTGGCCGCGGTAAGCTGGGGAGAATTATTAGACACGAAATCAAGATAAAGTCGGTCAGAAACACCCTCGTACCCAGCGTCTTCGTTCCACATGACCAGCGGTCGGGAACTATACCACAGGGTACATGATGGTGGAGCATACTTAGAATAACATTGTATATGATCAACTGTTAATGTTATTATAAGTATGCTCCACCATCACCTTCTTTTCCGCCTAAGCCAACTCAGCTTTCCATCCTTCCGGGGTAGGTAAATGAGTACCAGCGTCTGCTGGGAGCTAACCTGCGATGGATTAGTGTCTCAGAGACTCTCATCTGCTTAACACTACAGAAACCGGAGATAAGCGCCGGCACCATGGGCCACTTGGCTCGTAAAGGATTGGCTAGCTTGCTCCACCATCATGTACCATGTATGAAGGACCTACCTTAGTTTTAATCGCATCTTGGTCTTTACTATTGTTTTCCCACGACGGACCAGTTGATTGCTCACGGTCTATGAAGTCAGCAAATAGTGCAGTGGTTTGGTAGATCAAAGATTTACCAAAATCTATTGGCAGAAGAGCCGCCAGTAAATCTTTTTTATCAAGTACTGAAGTAGTGTTCAAAGTACAACGAGCTTGTGAACACAAGTTACTTTTCTTCCTAATATTTTCTTTATCAGTCACTTGTATGCGCCTTTACTCACGGATGCATTTTTTAAAACAGCTCTCGAAACTTTAAATATTTTTGCTTTTTATTCAACCCATCATTGCTTATATTCGATCTAATTATTTCTATAACGGACTTCTCAAAAAGTCTAGGTCATTGTATCGAAAAAGACGGGCGGGAAAATTGGTACCCGCCGCCTGAAAACAACTGTCATTACCAACTCACACGGAAAAGAACATTCATCGCACCCAGGACCAAGACTGGTCGAAACAAGAACTATTTTATTATTAGTAATAGTAGATATTTTAACCAATAACTTTTATAAAGATTTTATCACATAAACGTTTTTACTCACCGCACCAAGGATCAAGACTGATCGGCATAAGAAATCTTTTATTATTAGAAAGTGTAGATATTTTAACCATTAGCTTTTATAAAAATTTTATCTTACATTTTCATACATTTTTATTACCGTTTTATTACCATTACCATTGTAAAGTCTTAACAAAATTCAGCCATTATCAGCTGTAAAGTTTTAAAACTCAATAAAGCATCTAAATATAGACTGCTTTCAAATTTAAGTCCGATATTTTCGATAGATAGCACAAACGTGCTTGAGGCTAACTTGAAGCCACTATGAGAGCACTATGGCCACGTTGGTAGTGGGCTTTACCGCTAATCCCTACCATAAAAAATATAGTGAGCCTGATTGCTAGCAGCCATGGACAGCTGTTTCGGCCTTTTTAGTCCTCATCAACATGGCATAGCTAGCAAACAGGCTCAGGTTCCCAAAACGAATATACAAAATGGTAAAAGCGCAAAGTTTGTGGGATGTGGCTACAAAGATGAACTCAAGTATAGATAGCACAAACGCCACTATATTGGGCACTATGGGCACGTTGGTAGCGGGCTTTACCCCTTTAAACTATCATAAATAAAAATAGTGAGCCCGCTTCTAACGTAGCTATTGTGGAAACCTTAAAGTAACTAAAATTACTAGACTATTTCTATTTTGTTCTTCCGCCTGCAGAAAATATTTTCTTACATTGTAACTTTATAATGTACTGACTTACTTCAGGGCCCTTGATTTAGTGAGATTGAAATCATACCATTTTACATGATGCACCTTTGCTTTCACTATGAAAATGAGTCCTGACCTACTTTGAAACCATATCTATAACTTAAGATTGATATAAGGCTTAAAATGTCAAAAGTTTAAGAATCCGAGGCTCGAAAAAAAAAAGAACGATTGTGATTAGTGTGTAGTACTTCCGGAACAGTTATTTTAATCGGAAGTAAGTTTTCAAAAGACGTAATCTAACACTGAGAACCTCGGCCCAAGCCATTCGCTTCCGATGAAGCAGCGAATGACTATCCCAGCTGTAAAATGCAGAACAAACTTGTGTCAGAAATGAAAGAGTTTACATAATATGGCTGATAGATTTGTACAGTTGGAGCGTCATCCTCTGGGAGGATTTGGCTTCAGTGTAATTGGTGGAGTCGACACTGAACTACCACCAATGGTCTGTGCAATAGTTCACAATGGCGCTGCTCAGCTTAACGGCAAGGTAGGACGATACAACAAACAAAACAGTTTTGTTTCTCGTTGTCTATGTAGCTTTTTTTGGCAATAGTATTTTCGATATTATTATTTTAGGAGGCGTAATGATGGCTATTTTCGTATTTTCTATGAAACCCTTTTGTTAACTGCAACAAAACCGCCGTGTACACCAAGTTGCTTGGCAGTTGACTTATCAAAGATTACGTTTTGGCCCTGAAAAATTGTAAATTATTTCGAATTTTATGATCAGCTTGCTATTTATCGTTTCTAATTATCAAACCCCTATTTGTTTTAGTAGTTTAAATGCAAAAGTTGTCATTAAAAATAAGTTTGCGATTCTGTTAAAGGCTTGAAGTTTCCGTTCAAGGTAGTACCGTGCTGTTAAATCAAAAACCTTGCTAAGTGACAAGAAATAAATTCATATTAGGCCAGTAATCGCTACATCTACTCTGTCAAGTATTTATCGTTTTGATTTTGTTTTTAAGATACCAAACAAACTTGTAGAACTTGTGTTTTAAGGTTGGTCGGTTTTACTTACATCCTAGCTACGTATCGGAAATGTCGGTTAGACCAAACAGTATAAACGGGCTAACTGCTAATTTTAGCATGGCGGCCATTTTTAGAAATTTTAAAAGAAATAGTTTAACGTTGGTTCAAGCGCTTTCTATGAGATCGAGTGCTTCCTGTAGGCTGTTTTTTATAGTGGGTTCTCGACAATTTCATAATTAGTTTGTATCAATGGCAACTAATTTTGTTAGCGTTTTTTCATATTCAAAATCATAATTATATACTTTCATGTCATAATTACTTGAAACCTGGTGTATAATCGTAAATATAAGGGGTTAAATTTCACTTTTAAAACTATAATACTTAGTCACCGGCTTTAAGCCATTTTCGCTGAACCCATTTTGCTAATAATTGACAAACACTTGAGTTTGATAGAAAAATAAGGCCATTGTTTTCTTTCGTTGCAAGTGCGGTAAGTTTTCAAGTAACAATTTCCTGGTATTTGTCTGTCAAGCCTAATGTTTGCACCTACTTGTAACATAAAATTGTTATTAATCTTGTTGGACAGAGGTTCCACCTTTAGAATAAATGCAATCTCTCAGATTATTATAAGTATATAAGTGGGCCGATTCATTTGTGATTAATATGCTATTTGAAGTCAGATTAAATGAAAGATTATAATTATACATGTAAACTGTTGACCTCTCGACTCAAAGACAAAGCTTAAGTAAGGCTTTGAGCGAGTTTAATGTAACTTTTCATTTCCATGCCATTGAAACTTGACACAGCTCTAAAGAGAAATACTTTCTCTCTTATTAATGTTTTCTTAAATTATATTTTAGTCTATATCTAAAATTCAAAAGTCATCTTACTTAAATTAGGTCAGTCATTTAAAGAACTGTTTCTTGAATAATTAATGTTAGAATTTCGTATTTTAAAACTTAGGTAATGTGATTTGACAAAGTGGGTAAAATTTGTTTTAATAGAAATTAATTTTTAGGTTTGTGTTGGAGATGTGATTTTGGAAGTAAATGGTAAGCCAATTACACAGTTAACGACAAAAGAAGGTAAGTGATTTCATTAGAAATTATATGTTGAGTAAATGAAATTAATGGTTTACTGTATTAGCAGCTACAGATCTCTCATATTCTTTTAAACTTTGAGCAGGATCTGTTGAAATGATTAATATTTTATTCAGCATGTGTAATTATGCTAGTATTAAAATGATCCTTATTCTATTTCACCTGAGGTGGATAGTTGCAGAATATCTTCTGAGTGCCAAAGACAAAAGGTAGATATAATTTAAACCACTATCCACCTCAAGTGAAATAGCTAAAGCTAAATCTTTATACAAACCTAGTGGCCCATGGAGCCAGCACTTATATCTGGTTTCTGTAGTGTTAAGCGGATGAGAGTCTTTGACTTCCCCTGGATGGGACACTAATCCATCACAGGTTAACTCCCAACAGATACTGGTTTTTTACCTATCCTGGAAGGATGGAAAGCTGAGTTAGCTTAGGTGGAAAAGAAGGTCATACAAATATTCCAATCTCGGCAAAGCCGAGGATCGAACCAGGGACCTTGTGGCCAGAAGGCAGAGATCTTACCAACTGCACCAACCATACCCGCCCTGAGTGAAAATAGAAAAAGTGTTTTATTTAAAAATATCTTGCAACATGTTTTAAGAGTATATATAATTATATAAAAAGCTGAAGAGCCGAGCAATAAATTGTTAACAGGTGTTGATTGTTATGACCTTTGTGACAATGTCTTCCCATCTGAGGTAACTGATTATAGACATTTTCTTTTAAGACAAAAGAAGAATTTGTAAGAAAAAAAATTTTAATTAATTAATTTTTAATTGAAGTGAATGACTGAGCATAACAAACTCACACATGAACAGCTCCATTTAGAACAACAAATAATAATTCTTGAGTTGTTTTTTAATGATTTTACCAGCTAGATACAGAAAAGCTTTTCATAGAGCTAGTTGTAATCCTGGGTTTGGTTGTTCGAAGGTGGATTAAAGCAAAAAGTACAGCAGCTATTACTTCTCCAAAATACTGTTCAAATTTTTCTTGGAAAAAATTTGTTAATGCCAAATTTACAGACCAAGTCTATCTCTTTATGGTAGGAAGCAGAATGATGGGTTAGAACTTTAACCCTGGGTTAACACTAATCAACTTTTGAACACCTGGGTCGTGATATCTATAGGTAAAACAAATAATGTTAACAAAATATGCTTTGTTCTAGGATTGAATGATAATCATGATAATTATGTAATAATGGGTAATAGGAATAATGTTTGACTTTAATAATTTACTAATAAATTATAGTTTTTGTGTCAAACATAAATTATTTATTTGTGATTTGAAAACTATAATGAAAAGTATTTACTTCATCTGCCACTACACAAGCGCTTAGTTTTATTAGATATTATTGTATATAACATTTAGTTTTTATTAAAATTGCAGTTGTTGATGTTATTCGACTTTCAACAGATGTGCTAAGCTTAAAGTTGAGAGAAGGTACAGTAGTTGAATTGATCCACTCTAAAACACAATAGCCAGTAGATATGAAATGGCCCCATCAGCTTGTATTTGCTCGATGTTTTTTTCAATTTCAGAGTTTTATATCAATTTACAAATTTTACTGCATAAAATTTTGTAAAATTTTGTTTGTTCCTCTCACGGATTCTTGTTGTACTTGAAGTATTAATACTATTCAGGTAATTCTGTAGACTTTGAAGATACCCATCTTCAGATGCAAAAATATTTAAAGCAAAGAGAGCATCTGACACCACATTAAACTTCTGTATATGGAATGATCAATTTTTTAAATTCGAATTATTTCATCTAGGTAAACTTTGTAATATCATGGCAATATTTACAAATTTTTGTATAACTGCCAACTGGTGATTGAGGCTGCCATTTTAAGCCTCATTTTCAAGGCCTTTGACCAGTTTAGCATCTGCTTGGTATCTTTAATAGCTATCAACAATGAAATCATACAATATTTATGAATGTTTAACAGGTAGCTATCTCAGACATGATATTTGAATTAGCCGTGGATTTATGTTTAAATTTTAATAAGTAAAATTGAAATTTGCATTCGGTTTTCATTTTATTAATTTCATCAAATTGCAAATAAGGTTACAGTGGCATGGAAAATTACTAATTAAAACATTTATTTTTTCCAACAGCGTAAGTACAATTTCATTTATTAAGTATAATTGTCTTTTAAAGTATAGTTTTTATAGTTACAAGTGTTTATGCATTTTATTTAACCATCTTAGCAAACCCAATTTTGTTGCTTATTGCAGTGTTTTAGTGACAACATTGTGTGCTAGTTTCAGTTATAACAAAAGAGAATGAAAAGAAGCTGACCTGTCCTTAAAACAGATGTCTTATATATGCTTTTTAAAATGATTCTATCACTCTTTACAAGTTTGTAAAAATTTAGTATAAGCTTGATACAAAAGCAGCCTACAACTGTGATTCTTATTATAATTAATGTTAGGTTAAAAAATAAAGTTAAGAAATAATTGTTATTAAATATTTCTTGAACCAGGTAATTCTCAAATAATAAAATTTGAATTTCATTCCAATTTTTTTTTAAAAAAAAACATACTCTCAGGGCATAGCAAGACAAGCTTAGTAGATGGCAGAAATTTTTGGCACTGAAAAAGATTGTGTATATTGTTTTAATAACTATATTAAATTGTCATTGCCAATAACCTAGTAAGTGATTAGTTAAGCATTTCATAAACTTTGTTATGAGCAGCAATATTTAAAGTCATCTGCATCAGTTATTTAATTTGAAACAGCATTTTGTAAAATGTATTCAAAATAAAATTAAAACTTATTTGAATCACTTATGGTCAGCTCCAGAATCTTGATTTGTTTACCAAAGGACTAGCATCTGTGAAGGGAAAATAAGAACAAAGAGTTACACGTTAAAATATTTGCTTTTTTGTTTGTTTTTGGTACCATCTTTGTTAAACAGATATCTTCTGCAAGGAATTGGCAAAGGGAACGATAATGAACAGTCATATAATAAAATTTATAAATATTATTAATTTTTGTCTTTAAAACATTTCCTTTTTAAAATTTTAAAATTTTAATTTTATACTTAATATTTATTTTTTATCAATATTAAATAATTTTATATGACTAAAAATGTATAATATAATGTGTGTAAAAAGGAAAAACAAACAATGATTATAGATTTACCTACAGATTGAAATAATTTTTCATTTTGCACATTTCCTCGTATTTTCACTCATGACTTTTGATTTAATTTGTTATTTCTAATTGGCTGTAGGTTTTCCATTTACTGTGGACTTCTTTTGTAGAAAGAAATTCTCTTTCTACAATTTTATAATGCTGTATTTTGTTTAGAAAATCGCTAAATGTTTGGATTTCTTTCTTGCAGTTTGCTTTTATATAAAACACTGCATCCATCTTGTCTATGCTATTTGTGTCTGGTAAAAGGCATCTAGATTGAAGCCATCTTTCCAAAAATGGGGCAACATTAATCTTTGACTGTTTTTATGCTTCAAATGCTAATTTCAATTTTTTTTTCTTGTTTAGAAAATTTTAAAGTGTTTAAAAATAAGTTCTATTTTAAACGTTTTACAGCTGTTGTATTTTACCATAAATTTATTAGTGCTATAAAATTGAAATTGTAGTCGAGTATTTCTGTCAAATTTCAACTGGATTATTCTTATTATTTTTATGCTAATTGTTTTAAACAGTCTACATACATTTTAAAATTTATTTTGGTTCTTTTTGAAAGTGTATTGATTTTAATCAATCAACCATAAATGAATACATTATAAATCAGAGCTTGTACGCATGTCATTGCTGATTCCTGTGTGACATGTTAATTGTTTCAACTTTGAAACTTGATAGCAGCATTCTTGTAAATCTTGAAGTTGAATACATTAATATTCCAACCGGATTAGAGATAAATTTGCATCAGTCATGGTGTCCACAAGTATTCAATGGTTGGTGAAAGTGGGACTGTATTCAAATGAAAGGGAAAGATTTAATATATAGACATACTAAGGAAATTTTTAAAGTAAGTGTATCAAAGATTATAACAGCTTTACTTCTGTAAAGTGTGACTGACAATAACAGATCAAATTTAGATTTCTAATTCTCATACTTCAGTTGACTCTCTCATCACTGATGTGGAACATGAATTATTACCTATACATGCTAAGATTTTCTTTTGCTACACTACTTCCTGTTCACTGAAGCATGATCCCATGAAAACTAAAACTTTATTTCAAGAGCCATTCCATTAGCCATCAGTAACATTTTTGCTAATTGTTAATTGTGAAAAAACAACTGAAGACTGAAGCTAACCACAGATATCTAACAGGAAGTCATTGCCTTTAATTTTGCTATTTGTTTTCACATGTCTTCTTTTAATTTGCATTTTGTTGATCTTGTGATGTGTTTTAGTGATTTCATTTTGCTTTGAACACAAAAACAGAAATCTTTGTTCTTTAAACAGTGATTACCTCAGTTTAATTTATACATCTTTTGTTTCAATCTAATTTGATATATAACCCTTCATATTGAAGATTTGTTTATAATATCTAGATAAAGGTTTCACACACATAGCTATTGTGAATTATATCCATGATTTGTTCAGCATAAAGATGTCCATTCCTTCCATTAAAAACTGCTTGTTGAGACATATTTAAGTGGTGGAGAACAAAATCATTCACTGGCTTTTTGCTGAAGACAAAACAGGTAGTATTTGTAGACTTTTTTTAATATACCAAGATTGTGTTTGAGTATGTTGAATTTTGAATATTACTCTATGCATGAGAATATTATATTCTGATTAACTTTTTGTATCTAAACTTATTATATAGTTTATATGTTATGTATAGTACACAATCCATTTAAATATGACATAAAAGGAACCAATTCGTTGCTTAACTTTAGATGGATATCTAAAATATACAATTTAGATCATCCATGTTTATCTGGTTCAATTTCTAGGGAGTTGTCAAATAGGGCCAACCTCTCAACTTCCCTTCAGGGTGCATTTTCCTTTTCCTTTTTTTAATG
>JAOBBB020408369.1:0-16951 GCA_025331005.2 Zoanthus gigantus | reverse complement strand
AGAACTTCCGGGATAGTATTTAACAGCCACATTTGGCCGAATGGGGATGGGGACTCAGCTGTTTCCCGGGAAACGCGTGAAGCCGCGAAAATACAAATTAACAAAGAGCTCCTTTGCAGAAAAATAAGCCGGTTGTATTGAAATAGTCTTTAAAGAAACCGTTTCATTTTAATTAGATTTTTTTATTTACAGTAAAATGTCTGATAAAGCTTTGTCGGAAGAGAGTTTATATATCATTTTAAATGGCGGAGTTTCTTCACCAAATTTAAATACTAAACATTTACATTATGTAATCTCCACATCAAACAAACGTCCATTTTGAATTGTTTTTCGCCTCGACTTACAGCAATAAAAATCCGCTGTTGTCCGCTTGTGTAAATCGGCAAAAAAACCAACGGAAATGTGGCCACGAGTGGATGCCATTTTTCTAGTCCTAGAAAGAACTGTGTGCACTGCCAGCCAATAGCGTGGAAGTATTCCCATTTGGTGATTGACAGGTCGATTCGCTAGTCGATGTAAGCGCCTCCCACTAATTTCCGATTTTTCTGGCCATGAAACTACAAAAGGGTCTTCATATCTTGGATCCGCAAAACGAAAACCTTTCAGTAATTTTAAAAACATTCTTCAGTGAAAAAGAGAACATTTTAAAACACACAACTGGTCAGTTTATTTATTTGTACATGTTATTTTGATTTTAACTTAAGATCTTCGTTTTTCGGATCTTTGTTCTTCGTTTTCTAGGTCTTCGTTTTCGTAACACCGGGATCGATAAGGTCAATTTACTCTCGGTTCTTATAAACGGGTAACCGCAAAAAATGACAGTTTCTAACGCTATAATTGCGGCAATAATAAAACATTGCAACCAAGAGTTGATTAAATCCTGCATTTCGAGTTTTATTCATGCTTGTTTCATGTTACTGTTGATATTTATGAAGGTACTACATGGCATAGTGCAGGGTTGCTATGGAGACTACGACCCAGTGACCAAGAAGTAGAACTGTTGAGACACACAAGAGATCTTGCTCGTGATGTGCTTGAACAAGAGACAGGAATATCTTCTGGTTGGATTGAGAATGGAGGACTGTTTATTGCTTCCAGAAAAGAAAGATTGGATGAATACATGAGGCTAATGACAGTAAGTCTTATAAATTAAGGTGGCTCAAACCAGTTTTAACAATTTCAAGAGACCTTGTTATAAGAAGGATTGACACTGAAACACTTTATAA
The DNA here is from genome assembly GCA_025331005.2 of Zoanthus gigantus. Lineage (NCBI taxonomy): Eukaryota > Metazoa > Cnidaria > Anthozoa > Zoantharia > Zoanthidae > Zoanthus > Zoanthus gigantus. The sequence goes on along the minus strand of JAOBBB020408369.1, from coordinate 15,725 downwards.
TGTAACAGCAATATTACGGTACCATGTGAAACATCAGTTATTGCGGAACAAGATGCAGTTGTTTTCTTAATGTAACAAGTTACCATGGAAACAGAAAAGCCTCGCAAAAATACACTATATATTGGCTTTAGTTGCTCATATCTGAAAAACGAACTCGGTGACCCCAATTTTTTTTATTGCACAAATGGGAATGAGTTTAGGTATTGTTATTGTACGTAACAAGAATCTAACTACTTTTCAACTGCTGGTTTCAATAGCTTGGCAAAGCATTTGGTGTAGAGTCGTATGTCCTAGGACCACAGGAAACCAAGAAGTTATATCCCCTGATTAATGAGACGGATCTCTATGGTACTTTGTACAGCCCTGGAGATGGCACAATTGATCCCGCTGGTTGGTCATCATCTCTTTCCAGAGCAGCAACTAAATTGGGGGGCAAGGTAATTAACTTACTAGAAATAGTATTTATCAGCCTATCAAGATATGTTTTAAACCTAGGAGTAACAGGAGATGAAGGGAGTACGCTCGACATGCTTGTCGGCAGAATGAAGGGTTGTTGCAAACTGAAAAAAATCGAAAATCCTGAACAGGGTGTCTTGCGTGAGCACGTTGACGGCTATGCATTTCCATCTTTGTCTGTCATATGTAGCTAGCAGCACTTCATTAACTTTCGTTGTATCTGTCCAATCCTTGATTTTACTCATGTATGGCATTTTTTGACGATCCCTTGCTCTTTTTCCTTCTATCTTGCCTGTTACAGCAAGATTCTCTGTTCCTTTGCTCCTCATCACATATCCTAGGAATTTTCATTTTTCTCGATTTTTTATTGTTTCCAACAATGTTATTTTCCCTTTCGCGCGTGCCAATACTTCTTCATTTGTTACTCTCTGTGTCCACGATATTCTCAAAAGTCTGCGTAGGAACCACATCTTGTGTTGCCTTGAGTTTCTTTTACATTTTTCTGGATAGTGTCCACTTTTCACATCCATAGAGAAAGACTGACGAGATGTAACACTCGAGGATTTTCATCTTTGTCGTCATACTGATTCGAGTGTTCATCAAGATTGACTTTTTCGCAGTGAAGGCATCTTTGGCTATTGCAATGCGTCTCTTAATTTCATGGTCTGACCTGGCGTCTGATGCTTACATGCTGCCAAGGTAGTTGAATGTAGTAGTTTGTTGGATGTTTTTCTTTTTTGCGATTATCTTACGGGTGGTTTCTTCGACACTGTCGTTGTGAAATTTTTTTTTTTGCTCTTTTACGCACCGAAATGGTGACGTCTTGCCCAGTGAAAATGCATAAGCCACACTTTTGCCAGCGAGCATTTACGGAAATCTCATAAGATTGATCACAGGTCAGCACAGGATTAGTAGGCGTTCTCCTCTTTGCCGCATGCATGAGAATGCTTGAGAACGAACTGACAATAATCATAGTGTCTGTTATCCCTTTTCTTCAGTTCATGTTTTTCCAGATATCCATTCCTTGTTAGAAAGTGGTGACAGAGAATATATGTTTTTGGTATACTAGTGTGTTTTGCCAAAGTTAAAAATGACTGAAGTCTTTAAAGTCATGCAAGCTTTTACCTGAACTAGAATTCCGTGGACAGTTGCGAAATCTTAACAAAATTTAAGACACACATATCAATCTCAACGGCATTTATATAAGTAGTTAGCATGAACATATTTTTGGATTTTTGTTTTCAAAATGGAAAGAAAACCACTTTATATTTATTAAGTGTTTTGAAATATATTCCATAACAAATTGGAATGCTGCGTCGGTGTTTCTATAGAAACAGTTTTACAAGTAATTAAATTTTACACCATAGTGAATTCAAAAAGAAATTTAAAAAACTGACGTTTCGGACCGTAGTCCTTCGTCGGAGTGAACGCCAATTCTTTCTGAATTCACTACGGTGTAAAATTTAACTACTTGTAAAACTATATATTCCATCACCTTCATTAACCTTAGATTGTTGTTAATGTGTAAAATTGCTGGACTGTGGCAACTTACTGACCTATGGATCAAAATAGAAACAAATTGCGTTTACTTTGTAAAACTTGATTCAACAACGGCATCAGTGAGTTGTTACTGTGAAGAATTCAACTAAATTTCTCTTCAGGTTATTGAGAACTGCCCTGTTGAAGATATTATTACTGAAGTAGATGATTTTGGTGTTCGCCGAGTAACTGCTGTCAAGACTGCAGTGGGTGTTATCAAAACCAAATATGTAGTGAACTGTACTGGTGTTTGGGCGCCATACATCGGTGAGATGGTTAATATTAAAGTTCCATTGCTCGCAATGTATCATGCTTATGTTGTAACAGAGCGTATTGAAGGAATTCAGAATATGCCAAACATTCGAGATCATGACACGTCGATCTACCTGAAACTACAAGGCGATGGATTGTCTGCCGGAGGATACGAACATAATCCAATCTTTTGGGACAATGTAAGTAAACGTGAAATCATGCACAAAAATTTGAAACATTCTTCTGTGACTATCAATTTGGACACCTGTGTGGACCAATATTCGCTTGAGTATTTGTTACAAAGCATCTCTATTAAATGGTTTCTTCATTTGTCATAAGATATCGACAATAGCTGAAAGCTCACATGTTTAAGAATATTTCAACCAGAGAACGTTTTAGATTCTTATAGTATGTATATAGCAGACTAAGGCATCGTGAAAAAAAGCTCCCTGAACTCTGAAACTGATGGTTTTTAATATTATATTAAGTCTTGAAAATTTTAGTTCTGTTACTCGCTATTAATGAATGTTTTATTACAAAGTTTATTTCTTTAAGCACCACCTTTTATATTTTGTTTAATATTTTTTATTTTACATTTAATCTTGAAAAATTTAGTTCTGTTGCTTACCATTACTGAATTTTTCACTACATAATTTATTGAATTGAGCATCACCTTTAAGATTTTATATTTTAATACGTTTCTTTACATAGGTAAAAAAAGATTTCGCATTCTCATTGTTTGACCTCGACTGGGATGTATTCAGTGCCCACATCGAGGGTGCCTGTAACAGAGTGCCAGCAATTGCCGAAACAGGAGTGAAGTCTACAGTTTGTGGTCCTGAGTCGTTTACTCCAGATCACAAACCCCTTCTAGGAGAGGATCCCGAACTACGAGGTTTCTATCACGGTTGTGGATTTAACTCAGCTGGGATCATGTTGGCAGGTGGCTGTGGCCAGCAGCTGGCACAGTGGATTGTTCGCGGACATCCCGAACTAGATATGTACGGATATGACATTAGGTAAGTTAACGATAACCATGTGAATTGTTAATGGGTATCCCCAACTGGATATGTGGGGATATGACATTAGTTATGTTAGGATAACCGTGTGGATTGTTAATGGGCATCCCGAACTGGATATGTGGGGATATGACATTAGGTATGTTAGGATAACCGTGTGGATTGTTAATGGCATCCCGAACTAGATATGTATGGATATACTTTAGGTATGTTAGGATAACCGTGTGGATTGTTAATGGGCATCCCGAACTGGATATGTGGGGATATGACATTAGGTATGTCAGGATAGCCATGTGGATTGTTCATGGACATCCCGTACTGGATATGTAGAGGTATGACATCAGGTAAGTTTATGATAACATCGCACATTGTTCCTGGATATCTCGTACTGAATACATACAGATATGGCATTAGGTAAGTTATGATAACTATGTGGAGTGTTCATGGACATCCCGTACTGGATTTGTACAGATACGATATTAGGTAAGTTTATAATAACAATGAAGATTGTTCGTGGATATCAAGAACTGGATATGTACGAATATGACTTTAGCTAGGTTGTGGTAATCATGCGGATCGTTCACGGACATCCCACACTGGATATCTACTGATAAATCATAAGATAGGTTTCTGATAATCCATCAAAATATGTATTATATCTATTACACTCACTTACGGAAAGGCCCAAAACGATCGCTCAGTGACGTGCAGAACTAATTATGTTTAGGAAAGGAAATTACGTAATATCTAAGAAAAACAAATGCAGGTTTAACACTGCACTGAAAACCATTTATGGGTTCTTGAAACGTTGTTGGATCATCGCCACCAAAGAAACGATTTCCTTTCTGCTACTCTTATCATAAGGACTTGAGAATGTTAAAAGCTACAGTGAACAAGCTTACATCATTTGTAATCTTGTAGTGAAAGGAATTTCATGCTAAATAATTGCATTAAGGTCGAAATTACACAAATAAAACATTCTGTTTGATGTTTAGAACTAATGTTAATGCGAAACTCAATTAAATCTTTCGTGACTTAATGCTACAAGCTATATTGTATGAAGAAGGCCTTGTTTTTCAGAGTTGTCTTTTTGTTCTTCTTTATAGTTATATAAAAGCAAATTTTGACCATTAAAAGTAATGATTCTGCTATTGATGTTTCTAGACGTTTTCACAATTCAGTTATTCCCAACAACAAATGGCTGCGAGAAAGAAGCCATGAGGCATATGCCAAGAATTACTCCATGGTTTTCCCACATGACGAACCACTTGCGGGTAGAAACATTAGGTGTGATCCATTTTACGAGGTAAGAATAAAAAAAATTGAGGTAAGAATAAAAAAAATTAGGTCTCTGTCTTTTTGTATTTCCTATTATGGCCTGAAAAAATATTTTGACCAAATTAAGATTTTTTTTCGTCAGAGTTGGAGTCAATACCTTTTTCTTGAGTTTATTCTTCCCCAAACTAAACGAACCTCCTCCTCCTTACTATAACCAAAGAAGAAAACCGAGATTGAACCCCAGTGCTTGGCTAATCTCCTAAACAAGTTACGCAGTTCCTTGCGACTTAGAACAGCTCTTGACTTAGAGTGTAAAGCTAAAGCTAAATCCTTTACGAGCCAAGTGGCCCATGGAGTCGGCGCTTATATCAGGTTTCTGTGGTGTTAAGAGGATGAGAGTTTTTGAATCCCCCCTGGTCAGGACACTAATCCATCGCAGGTTAGCTCCCAGCAGACGTTGGTACTCATTTACCTACCCTGCAAGGATGCAAAGCTGAGTTAGCTTAGACAGGAAAGGAAGATCGCATAAATTTTTAAATTTCAGCAGAGCCGGATATCGATCTGGGGACCTTATCGGAAAGCAGAGATCTTATCAACTCTCTCAAGAAACAAAGCTTGTTCTTATTATTTTGTATGCACATGAGGCCTCGTTTAGTTGCTGTATTACTGATGTTGAAGGTTATCCTTTTTAGGTGTTGATGAACGCTGGATGTGTGTACCAAGAGCGCCACGGCTGGGAAAGACCTGGATGGTTCGACTCAAACTCCCAGCCTAAAGTAAGTGACCCATTTTGCACATTAAGTGAAATTACATCTTATGCCGTGTTTTCCGTCTTCCTCAATTTGTCTGCTTCTTACGTGTTTTCCTGTCTCACCGATCATAATACCTTTTACCGTGTGGCTTAGTAAAATGTGGGTTGTGTAGCACTAAAACGGACTATTTTTGATTGCATAAGTTTTTAACCTTTATTTCTTGAAATATGAAAAAGATTCCTTTCAAAGCACCCCCTTGTTGCTAGCTGTTATTTTTAGGCAAGAGACCTGTGGGGCAGTTTGGTTGACGTTAGCGAAGATAATAAACATAGTTGATTGTTTTCATCTAAAATATATCAGCATATTTCTTGGTATTCTTACTAGCAGTTATTATTAGCCAAGACAACTGTACGGCAGCTTACATATTGAGAGAAAATGTTGTGTGTTTTTAAAAGCAAAATCCCAGTAAATGAAAATGAAATACTAAGGTTTCCTCGCCAAACACGTTTTTGATGTCTTGCCGTCTATATATATCACTACTGTGTGTATTTTAATACCCGAGACTTTAATTACAAATAGAAGTTTTATTTAATTTTAATAGAACTGAAAGCATTGCCCGTGACAAACTTATAAATATTGAATCCAATGCACTTGGCGTCATATGTCCGGCCATTCTACCATATATAGCAACAAACCTATCCAGTACTTCCTAAAGTGTCAGGAGGGTTTGTTCAATCAATCTTTATGAAAATCTTTCCTTGCAGATTTTAGAATATGATTACTATGGTTCGTATGGAAAAACAAAGCACGAGAATTATGCATACAGAAATCTGTTGGATCAAGAATATACCTTCCACTTTCCATCGCATCATGATATCGTAAGTGACAGAAAAACTGTTGTTATTCAACTGATAAAAGTATATCACGAAACTATTTGGATATGTCGAACCAATGGCATTTCACAAAAGTGTAGGCCTAGGTGTGTTTTTATATAATTTGACGTGCTTTTGCCATGAGAGCATTACATTTGTTCTTGTTTTTGATGATCTTTTAAAGCACAATATCAATTATAAACGTTTCGTTTTACGTCCACTTCCTTGTGTGCCAAATAAAGTATAAATGAAGAAGAACAGTAGGTTTCAAAGGTGAATATTCCAATCGACCTAGGCAATCGTTAGAAGTTTTAAATTCTCCTTCGTCGCCATAAATCACCTTAACTCACTTAATTTGAACATTTTTACCTAAAATTTAAGTGAGCTGCTCTTAATCGCAGCCGGCGGCTTCGGCTGCCTGGGTAGATCTGGGTAACTTTGCTTATTTTGCTGTTCAAGGCCTAACGATTGAACATTCTATACTCTACCCTACCTGCTGTACTTCTAGTCAAGCATACGCAAATAGAAAATGCAAAATGACTGATTAGATGCGATTGTAAATAATGGTTAGTTAAGGAATGTATGCAAATTTCAGATTGGCAAGGAATGTCGGGCTTGTAGAGAAGGGGTTGCTGTGTTTAACATGTCCTACTTTGGAAAGTTTTATCTTACCGGTCCAGATGCACAAAAAGCAGCAGATTGGATTTTCACAAACAACATGCAGAAGAAACCCGGTACGTATTGCTGCTGACTTGCTATGCATCATCGGTTATACCAAAGTTGTTAGAGTAGACTGATTAAGAAAATTAGCAAACTACACAGAAGATTACAATGTTTCTTTGTTTCATGTTGTGTGCACTGTCACGGTTAGGACCTTTTAATGTTCAAGGTGTGTCATTTTCAAACCATGGGTTATACAAGGAAAAAAAGGTTAACATTTTATAACCGCACGGTCATGCCGGTTGTGACAGATAAACTGAAATCACGTGATTGATTTTGACCAATCGCGACCACGGATTTTTTACAGTGTACGAAAGTTGCTTATTAATTAACAAATAAAAAAGTCTAAGCCGTGTATTAGACTGTGATAAAACACGACGGGAATTTCAGAACACTAGGGGAATGTATCTAGATTTCTCAAATGTTCTCAAATTCCCGAAGTGTTTTATCACAGTCTAGATCTAATACACGGCTTAGGTGTTTTTATTTGCTTTATATAATATAGATTCTTAAGGCCAAAAAACAATAAAACACCCTTTATACTCAAATAAAACTTAGTTTTTGACCAATCAGGCGCGCGTAGGGACCTATCTGTAATATAAATAATAATAACATTAATAACAATCTAATCATGAGTTGTCTTCCTGTTTTGCTATTTTTTTTCAGCAGCATTCTAGTTATGTCTGTTCAGATATCTATTTACGTGTTGTAGGTACTCGCCAACGCACATTAGTAAGATTTAAAACAACATTCAAAGAACATACAAGCTAGATTTCGCAACATTTTTATTACTTAAAGAATTTCTTTGTAAAAAGTGAACTTCAGAAATTTTGTAACTTTTCGTGTAAATATTACACAAACGACAAGGAATTCAATGCAGATCTATGACCTACAGCAACGGTCAACATAGGGTCCGACACGGAGTAACGTAATAATTTAAGCGACGACTCATTCTGCAGGTAACTCGCCTTACCTGATTCTCACGTTAGATTTCTTTTATGAGTGTTTTTTTCAGTCGCGGTGCACCTTAATCTAATAGAGGAATATTGTTGGTTATTAGGCAGTACAATATACACGTGTATGGCAAACAAGAGCGGAGGAGTTGAAGCTGATCTCACTGTCAGTGTGTTAGAAAAAGGCGATGGTTCTAGCGTTGTACAGCCTGATTTTGATGGTAAGTCTGAATGTACTGTCGTGATTTCTAAGATGGAGAGTAGTAATAGCTGGGTTGTTACTGGGTTGTCTATGGCAATCCGGTCCAGAAACGCGGGGCTGTTTTTTTTTTTTTCTGTTTTCTCCTGTTAGAAAATTGCATTCTTGCGCCGCGGTAAGACTGCCTATCAGTTTAAGGATTAACAGTTACATCACCCGCTTTGTAATTTGCTTGGCATTGACATCACCATGACAACTTGAATGATGGGAGCACGAGTTGAAGGTAATCAAAACTTTGAAGGTATATTAAATGCGTTCGGTGTGTGTATATAGAATGAAAGAAGAGAAAACAAATTTTTAAGCCCTTGGCGGGAATTGAACCTACTTTAATATACTTTCATGTCATTTCATCAAATCTATGCGTACCCAAATTTACGGCGTTCAACTTATCCATAGAGAATAATGCCTCGGGATCCTTGCAGTTACCTCATACATTACATTAACTGGCTGCGTTTCCAGCGACGTTAGTCCTTGTAGTGTAGTGGTTAACACGTCGGACTAGTAAACCGAAGATGTGGGTTTCGATTCCCGCCAAGGGCTTAAAAAATTGTTTTCTCTTCTTTCATTTTAATCAAAACTTTGATTGACTTGAAACTCGAAATTTTTCAGAACCCGCCATCACGGAATCTTTGCCGTGTGGAGTTTTTAGATAAGACTGTGCAGTATTTGTAAGTCTTTACTTTTGAAGCTCAGCAAACATGTGGATTATACTCTAATAGATGACAAAGACACATGCTGTTTCGTGTTTGTATTAAACCAGCACATAACCAGTTCATGGAACAAAGTTTTTTACAAAAGAAAGGTTAATTTCAAAATGTGGTTGTTTTTCGTTTCATTCTTTTGCTATTTTGTATACTAATTACGCTTGAGTTGACGATTTTATGTTGATCAACATTTAGTTTGTGCTTGAATATGCACTGAACAATCGTTCGAGGACTAATATTGTTACTGAGATCAATAAATTTACGAACGTAGAGTGCTCGTTTCTCCCATGAAGTTCAGTTTATTTTTGGTTTGAAAGTAAAGACAGCGCTTCATTGACAATTTAAACTTTTTTCGCAATTCATCTGATGGACGCGACAGGAAACTAGCCAGGCATCAAGTTTGACTCGCATTTAGATGTCAATAATTGATACTTCAATAAACTTTTAATTTGAACTTAGGACGAGAATTATGAAAGGAAATAACTTAACTTGAATCAAACAATTTATCCGTCGTGTTTTCTGTGTATACCTCAAAATTGACAAAATTGATGAAGAAACTTGTAAAACACATCGCTTGACTTTCAAAATAAGGTTTTAACTTAACAACCTCTTAATTCCAAGTTATAGAGAAATTTAGTTTATTATTATAAATATGCACTTTCTTCATTTGTTTTGAAGTAGAGTTCTTCAACTTTGCGACTTATAACACCGAATGAAATAAAATTCGCTCGGTAAATCTCGACCCGTGCAGACAGGCTCTCCGTCGTGTCAAATAAATTCATTTCTGCTTCAGTCAGGAACACAGGCAACCCAGTATACGCTTTGTGGGGCGTCTTGTTATGTTTTTCTCAATCGTCATAGTATTGGAGAAAGGTGATGGCTCGTGTGTTGTTCAGCCAGAATTTGATAGTATTTAACTTTGGAGTGGTGAACCATGATGGATTTATTGTTGGTCTTATTGTCGTTGTATTGGAGAAAGATCTTTACTCGACTGTGGCTCAACCTAATTTTGATTTTTAGAGTTTGATTGATGATGGCTCTAGTGTTGTATAACCATATATTGTGGTAGGTTTGATGGTACTCTCTTGATTTATAAGCTGTAGAAAAGATATACTTTGATATTTCAGTGTACTGGACAAATGTAACGTCTCCAGTGTTATGCCCAAAATAAGTTCTGAGTAAAGTCTATAGATCTGTATGCCTTGTAAAATAGTGACATCCAGAAAAGAAATTCTGAGACCGTGACAGAATTTGAACCTATGAATTACCGAGCACCCCGCACACTTCCCTTTTCACTGAATTACAAGGACTCCAAGGTGAGCAAGAATATTGGTCAAGTTGTTTTGGAAATCGACTGGACTCGAGACAAGCATTTTTGTGCCCTTCAAGAAGTCACTATTGTTCAGTGAGGAAAACATCTGCCTTGTGGTCTAAAGTCATAGATTTTAGAGTTTTTTTTTTTTTTTTTTTTTTTTGATGACGATGAAACAACAGTTTGTTGGAAAATTTATTTTAGAAAGTCAGCCACGGACGTAGATTAAAATATAGAATATTTTGAGTTATTAATATCCTGATAATGATAATCGAAAGTTATTCCACATCATATCTGCTTCTTTGAAGCCGTGAAACAATGCTTTTGCTTTTCTTTGCCTAGGTGATGGATTCTATGTAGCCATTGGTGGAGGTATCGGTCAACATGGCTGGACTCACATTCGCAACATTCTGGCTGACGAAAGATTTGACGTCCAACTCGACGACTATACGGACGATATGGGCATGCTCAGTGTTCAGGGGCCCAAAAGGTGACTTTTGTGCTTTTTTTGGTACAAACCAAGTAAACATGTCTTTCAAAAGTTTTATGTCTTAGAAAAATTCAAATAAGTATCCCCTGCCCTGGTACTAATATCGTTGCTTCAATTTTATTTTAGTCGTGAATTACTACAGCTTCTTTGCTCGGAGGATTTTACTAACGAGGCATTCCCCTTCTCCACGCACAAAATAGTGAAAATTGCGGGACATCCCGTGCGTGTACTACGACTGACATTCGTAGGAGAGTTGGGCTGGGAGCTACACATCCCACGAGAATCTTGCTTACCAGTTTACGAAGCACTTGTGGAAGCGGGCAAGAAGTTGGGGGTTGCTAATGCTGGTTATAGGGCAATTGATTCACTCAGTGCAGAAAAGGTAAAATAATAGGATGATAGAAATATTATTCTAGAAGATATGCTTCCTTTTATGAGTAGATAAAAAGTGATATAAAAATAGGAGGTATTAAAAACCCTTTGATTCCTGTAAAACTGACTCCGAAAGTTTTAAGGAATACTTTGGAGTTTCCTTCTTCCCATGTAATTACCAATCTCGCTAAAATCTGTGCTGTTTCTAGAATTTGTTCCATGGTTATTACATTGAGATTGAAATAAGTTTTTAAAATAAGTTTTTGTTGCAAAGCTCTTTAACTCTGTACGGGTTCATAAGCTTAGTTTGAAGCCAAATAAGATGTATCGGCAACGTATCATTGATGGTAATTGTTATTTCTATATCTTTTTATCATGGATACTGTAAAACTACTTTCTCCTCAATGGGATTCGAACATGTGACCTTTGTGATACCGTCGCAGCACTCTAACCAACTGAGCTATGAAGCCACAGCTGTTGAGAGCTGGTCAATTTAGTGGGTTCATTAATACTCTTACCAACTGAGCTATGAAGCCACAGCTGTTGAGAGCTGGTCAATTTAGTGGGTCCAATAACACTCTTACCAACTGAGCTATGAAGCCACAGCTGTTGAGAGCTGGTCAATTTAGTGGGTCCAATAACACTCTAACCAACGGAGCCAGGAAACTACAATTGTTTTGAGCATCGTTAGTGGGTTCTTCAATTGCACTTCGAAGAAGCATTAATGAAATTATTTTATTCGGTCTCAAAACTTGTTGAAGCCTGAGTTTTTTCAGGTTTCTCTAAACATTTTCGGGTGGGCGTGGTTGGTGCAGTTGGTAAGATCTCTCCTTCCGACCACAAGGTCCCTAGTTGGTTCCCCACTTTGCCGTGATTTGAATATTTGTGCAACCTTCTTTTCTGCCAAAGTTGACTCAGCTTTCCATCCTTCCGGTGTAGGTAAATGAGTACCAGCGTCTGCTTGGAGCCCTGCGATGGATTAGTGCCCCGTCCACGAAGGGTTTCCACAACTCTCTACGCCGGCTTAACACTTGGGAAACCAGAGATAAGCACTGCTCAAATGAGCCACTGCGCTCGGAGAAGGATTTAGCTCTATATAGTTTAGCTGCGTGTATATGACGGCAAAGATCGTTCATGAATTGCAACCGCGGTACAAGCTCAGTCCCAGTAATTGTTGTTTTGTGTTTGTTTGTTTGTTTTTACCAGGGATACAAACACTGGCACCAGGATATACGTCATGACGATACACCGCTGGAGGCGGGACTTGGTTTCACGTGTAAACTAAAGTCAGACACTCCGTTTCTTGGTAGAAAAGCGCTGGAGAAACAAAAAGCTGATGGACTGAAGAAGAAATTAGTTTGCTTCACTGTTGATGAGTAAGTGAAATAGCTTAAATCAAGAAAATCCTGAAGTAATTGCGATAGTAAAAGGGTAATGCTTGTGGGATGTGTGTGTGCTATCATTATTTTATGATTATCGATTAAGTCACATCCCACAAGCATTACGCTTTCACTATTACTTATATTCTTTAGTGGAAACCTGAGCTTGTTTGTTAGCTATGCCATGCTGATGAGGCCCCATTAATGCCGAAACAGCTTCTTAAAAGATCTGACCGTAACAGCTGTCTATGGCTGTTAACATTCAAGCCCAGCGGTTTATATGGTAGGTTTTACGAGGAAAAGCCCGCTACCTTAGTGACTGTTAAATTAGTTTCAATTTAACTAATAGCACGCTTGTGCAATATATTCTTGATGTTTGTCTAGTGATCGCAAGTTCAGCGCTTATCACAAGTTTCGGAGCGGGTCTCGAACCTCATTGAGAGTTTAAAAGGATTAATGATCCCTTTCCCTTGACTGGCCTGTTATTTACAGTTATGGTCCAGAATAAGTCAAAGGCTCTCACTCGCTCAATACTACAAAATCCGTAAATAGGCGCCGGCTCCAATAAGCAACTAGCCTCGGAAAAGGATAAAAAAAAAATCTGTGTTGAGTTTTTTCTTTCCAACATGGGAAAAATGGTGTGTTGCCCTTTTTTGGACTCGAATCAAGTCTCCCTATTTTTTAGCCATGCTGGTGTGCTAACCACTTCACTACGACGGCAGTTGTGAAAAGTATTATTTCTAGTTTAGTTTTAGCGTTTTAGGTCAGCGATAAAATTTTAGTTGCGACTTTGCAAGAGATTTTGGAACACTAAAAGCTAAAAGGTTCGGCTTCGAAGGTAAACAAAGGATGTCAAATTTTGCTGTTTGACGTTCACGTTGTCCACAGAACCTCAAAACAGAGCTTTTGCGCAGCGTATCACTGAAGACGACGGTGAGCAGGTGGCCCGCTCGCTACATTCCAGCGTGCAACTATTGTATTCAGTAATTAAGACTATTGTTCTTTGCCGTTCGCGTTGTCGTTGCCATCCTCGCATCTTAAAGTCCCTAATATCTTCTTTCAACTCCCTCACTATCCACCAAAATCTTGGGTAGAACGTCCTCTAAAGGGGAAAATTGAAAACTCTGAAATTATTCTTAGATATAGTAAACTACATCTGTTTGGTATTTCAGAAATGTGTTTTTCATACCGATTCCTCCATCCGTATCTATAGAAATAAATAACAAAATATGCTAGCTCTTAAATAAGAGACTCCATGGCTGCGCCCGCGTTAGTGCTAACGTCACAACGTCAAAATGGCACTTTTCAAATTAAGCCTTTTGTGGTGTTTTAAAGAGATATAGCTTTTTAAATTAAAAATATTTAACTCTAACTTGATGGTTTTGCGAGAAACACATGCAGCGCGAACTTTTGATTTAATGTTGTGACGTCAGATGCTACTATTCTGAGCCCGCGATAAAAGTGCAATATGGGTTTTACTAGCCCTTTCTGTAAAAATGTTTTCAAAATACAGATTAGCGGATCGCTCTAAAATCCGAGTTTTAGGAATTTCAAACATATGCATTTTAACATATTAAAAAATAAATTTGGAATTCAGCTTTTTTTTAACCAATTTACTATTGTGTTTCAGGTCGTTCAGTTTGAAATGCGAGAACATAAGCTCAGGATAGGGAAAAGTGAGAAGTCATAAGTCTGCAGTCTCTTGCGTCGTTTAACGTTATTCTATTTATGTACTATGATCTATCTCACAAGAGTTTTGAAAAAGTAAAGAAATTTTATTGCATAGCTGATTATCTAAGTGTTGTAGTGAAGGGGCCTTTAAAGACCTACACGGCTGGGTTGTTCGAAGGCAGGTTAACCCAACCTCGTACCCAGGCTCATTTCACTACGTCAGTTAGGAATTCAAGTTTTGACCGAGCGACCGGGGACTGGTACATGTGACGTAGCAGCAGTAAGACGTCCTTCGCTGTCATTAGTGTTTTAAAAGGAAAAACGTGACAAAGTACTTAAAACTGAATTTCTGTTTTTCGCGGTTTTAAACAGTAAACGAAGAAATTGTTGTGTTGCCAGTGTTAATATTCAACCGGAAGCTGTACAAGTATCTTCTTCTACGTCATCACACCAGGACTTCATAATGATGAATGCTCGGTCAAAAACGAAAGATGTCCCAAAACTATCTTATTTGCACGTTTCCAAACTCAAAATAACGTAACAGGAACCGCGAAAACTGTTTAATTTTTGAAATTTAGTACTAGTAAAGGGTTTTACTTTTCATCTAAATGATACAAAAAAAGCGATATAGGGACTTTAAAATATTTTGGATACGACGGCACTGTAAAACAAAAACCGCGTGCGACTTCGCTGGGTCTGATTTTTGTCCAAAGTGACCTGTCGTTGGTTGTTTTTCATTGTCAGAATCAGCCAATTCAGTAACACCAAATAATAAAGTTTGTTTTGAAAAAAAATGTGTAAAGCATTCAGGTTTTAGTTGATAGAGAAGGTCCTGGATTTGCTTGAATAGTCCTGGAAAGTCATGGAAAAGTCCTTGAATTTCACCTCATGTGAATAGTGGCAACCCTGTAAATTGCAAAGTTTCAGCTATTGACTTCAAATATGAAAAAAAAAATGACACGCAACAAAAAATAGGATACTTTGATTAAAAATACGATTTCTTTCAACACTTTTTAATGATAATTTAGTTTACTTGTCGTTTCAACGGTAACCTTAACTATACTAAAACACTGATCACCTTTATCAAAATTAATACTACTTGTTTGTTATAACAAGTTAAACAATATTTTTTATTATTAAATTCTAAGTTTCAGCACCTAAAGTAGGCAACATAAACGATTTAGTGCGTAATAAAACCGTGTTGAACGGCTTCTTTCTTTGAAAATCTGTTTTTTCCAGGGTCGTAGCAAGACTTGGAAAACTTAAAGTGGGGGTGGAGGGTACAAAATCTAAGGTGCAAGACTTCTAGGAGGGTCCAAGGACGTGCTTTTCCTGATTTTTTAAATTAGTTTGTCTGAAAACGTATTTCCTGGTTTTTAAGCGCTCTTTGAAGCAAAATAAGAGTCTAAACTAGTAAAAGATTTGCCGTTTTTCTCAGACTTTCTGTGAAGCCCCCTACCACCCCCTCCCCGCTCCTCCCTTGGTTTTAAATGTGCAGCTCTTTTCTTGTATCAAGTTTGTATCAAAAAACGCTTTTCTTCTTCCTTACACACAATCTTTAGTTTTTCCGAAATTACAACAAAGAATTACTTTGTATTCTTGGGTTTCACTAAGTCCCACGAGGATATAACACAATGGCAGATGGAGGTCAAATAATAAGATTCAAACTAGATTCTAATGAGATTCTTTTGTATAAC
>JAOBBB020408368.1:0-26361 GCA_025331005.2 Zoanthus gigantus | reverse complement strand
AGGTGGGCTTATTAAATTTTGGACTTTCTGGAGGGGGGCTTATTAGAGAGGTGGGCTTATTAAATTTTGGACTTTCTGGAGGGGGGCTTATTAGAGAGGTGGGCTTATTAAATTTTGGACTTTCTAGAGGGGGGCTTATTAGAGAGGTGGGCTTATTAAATTTTGGACTTTCTGGAGGAGGGCTTATTAGAGAGGAGGGCTTACGTTCATAACAAAAGTTGATTTGCAAATTCAGCTAATGCATGTTAGTCCACGCTCAAAAGCTTCAATTAGTTCCAAACACCTAAATTTTAGAAAACAATTAGCGTCTCCTTTTATTTCTGTAGTCTTTATCAAACTAACACTCCCGAGAGACTTTCAGTACAAGCAGCTTTTATCAGATATCCATTCAGGAGTCAAATAAAAGAATAGACGTGTTAAAGGTGGGCGGTCTAACAAGAGACATTTAGGAGGAGCGGTCATTATTTGAATATGAAATTTATTTTTCGAGATTGTTTACACAATAGAACAAGCTAAACAAGGAGCTAAAAACTTCTCTTTGTGTCAAGCTTAAGAAGAAAGGTATAGCGTTTGTCAATATAGAAAAAAGCTCTATATCGTCGTCTGAAGAAAAAAAGCATGGATAACAAAATGCATATATGCACGAACAAATTGGTTACCAAAAGTTACCGATTAAAGTTCTGAGTATTATCTTGTTTTTTTTCTTAATTTTTGTATACCAGCAACTTTTGTTGATAAAAGTTTTTGATTTCTAGCCGTCAACGAGACGTCGGGAAATATTATTTATATTGCTACTTTATCATTACAATGCCAGCATTTCGTGGAAGTTTGATGAAAACAAAACAATTAGTTTTATCTTTTAGAACGTTTTTTTTTAACTTTTTAATGTTGAGATTTCAATTTGTAGAACAAATTGGTTCGTCATTTCACGGCCAAGTACCAATGAACGTTATAGAAGAGTATGACTAATATAGGAGGTAGCTTTTACGCAAAAGTTTTGCTTGATGATTACTTTGAAATTATAAAAATACATGTACAGCTGCGGTGACAGCTTTGAGTTTTTTGTGGTGATGCTGCGGATTCACGAGTTTGTTACCAAGGGCAAGGGGCGGCGAATGCGGAACGATGAAAGACTTGTTCAGTGTCCATGAAAGCTTTTAATAAAAGCAACTTTGGAAGGTGTTTTTACTTTGATTGTAATGTTGAATGTTGCTTCGACAAAACTTTAATCTGTTGAAAAATCAATTGTTATTGTCGGCATTCTGACTGAATATGTGTGCGTGTTTGCTCCATTTCATGTCAATTGTTCTGAAAATAGCCAAGGCGGGGGAAGAAGCAATTCTTTTGAACAGTAATCGGCGGTGTAGCGCAAAGAAAGAAAGAAAAAAAAACAGGTCTGCGGTACTAATGGATATATAAACTGATATAAATGTGTAATAATTTGTTTTTAAAATAAAGTTTGTTTAGTAAACCGATAATTGTATTTGTAAAACAGCATGATTATATCGAAGATATCATAAATGGCATAGCTAGATTTGAAGGTCTGTAATTGTTTTCTGCTGCAAGGCAATTTTTAGATCTTGAAATATTTAAGGTTGTTCCGTTGCTTCAATTTTTAATGTTTTCTTGTCATGATAATTTTCCGTGATTGTTAATATGCTTTGAAGGCAGTGAAAGGTACAATGTAGACTAGTAAAAAGACCTCTATGGTTTTGATTTTTACTTTCAAGCGTTTGCATTGTTCTTTTATTTTAAGTTTTCAATTTAGCAATGGAAGGTGCCCGAGAGAGCAGTCAACATTATTTGTATGTTTTGCGTGAACAGTAAATTGACTTTTCAATGCAAAAGTTTTTACCAGAAACTTTTATCATTGATTGTGGCTCGAAACCTGAGTGGGCTTCTTGTCAATCTCCCTTTCTAATGTTTGATTGTAAAAAATCAGCAAATTTTTAGTATGTCCATTTTATGGTGCTTGCAAGATTTTAAAATATCTTTTATTAATAACTTGGATGGTTTTCCAATAGGAATCTCAAAGTTGGGCGTTTGTCAGTTGGTACATTATATCATTATATTCTTTGACTTTGTGAGAGAAGCAGCTTTGTTGCTATCTGTTCGTGCACACAGCAAAAAAAAGTTCGATTTTCGTAGTTTGATTTTGTGTTAATCTTTTATCTTAAGAAAAAGAAATTACTTAAAACAAAACTTTATGATTTTCTGCACTGAGAAATCGCTTTCAATCTTCAAGAGTCACCAATTTAAAATACTACTCTACTCTGTAGTACACTGAGTTAGTCAGTTAGTCTATGAAAACATAGGTGAAACCATTCGTTTTTTTACTTTTGATTCGCTTATGACCATAAAAAGGACTTTGTTTTATCATAATTCAGCATTTTGTAAATATAAAGAAAAATAAAAATTCTTCGGTTTTTTAGCGCCATCGACAATTGGCCTAAAGTGCTTTCCTACCTTGGCAGCCTTTAACCCCCGAATTAATTAGACAAAGGAAACCTACTCTACTCAGAATATTAGTTGAATCTCTAAAGATCTACTTGATCCCTCGCGTTACTTCTATTGTTTAGTTTGTTTTCAGATTTGGTCATTCATCACGATCATCGATAGCTTTGCAGTCAATGACTACAGTTTTTTTTCAAGTGACTTCAACTTAACGATTTTTATCTGAATGTTAAAAAAACTGTTTGTTGTTATATATTTTTTATTTTAAACCTCGTTAGCTTTTAGTTTTATAAAACACAGCTACACACGGAAGTTTTACTGACATATTTACAAGCTGAAATAGTACAACGAGAGCTAATTAGAAAGAGAAGGCCCTCAAAGACTAAAAGTAAAAAGTACTTTTCCAAATCGAACCGAGAGGCATTGATTTGATATTAAAACATTTCTTGAAATATGAGATCACAAGTTCAACAAGATGATGGAGAAATTTGGATTTACATTGTAATCTGAAATAGCACAAGTAAATATGTATCTCTGTTTAAAATCAATAAACGATATTACCTGAAGGTGTGACTGAGATGGTTTTTCTAATATGTTTTATTGCAAATAAAGGGTTTTAGAAGATTAAACAAATAATTGTTCTCCTCAGATATAATAGGCTCACGCTTCCTGAACGTGCAGGAAGTTTTTTGTATTTTTTTGAATTGAGAGTACGCGAACAGCCAACTGACAGTATCTCACACAAATTTCCTCCAGCACTGACTATTGTGTTTTGGCTGAAATATTGTTTGTAATCTCTTAAGTTTTATTAGCTGGATGGAAATCATCAAACTAACTAATGACAAGCTTGTGCTTTATTCAGATCAAGTTCATCTTTGCCGAATGGCGATCAACATTTTTTTCGCTTTTTCGCTTATCACCATTTAAACGAAACCGAAAGTTTTAGGCAAAACCGTTTTGTTGGTAGAGTTCAGAAAGGGCAAGGTTCAGGTTAAAAAGGCTTTAACTGTTCAAAAACATTTTGTATTATATTCTACTTTGAATGCACACTCGCTGCAATAAAAACATTGCTCATTCTAGAGCATATGGAGGGTTAGAGGCCGGGTTACATTGATCAGCGTTTGGGCAAGTTGCATATTATAAATCGATTTTTAAACTGCGAATCTTTGTTTATTTACCATCCATTCATCTCATATCGAACAACGTTTACCAAACGGAAAATACAAACAAACTAAAAATATAATTTTACGTATAGTTTGTATTCAAATCAAATCGTTTTATGGATGCACTAAAGCTTTTATTTTTTTCAACTCTACTGCTGGTGTAATATCAGATGCTGTTTTTTCATTCCAAGAAGACATTACCTGTTCCCTTAGAGAAGATTTTGCCGAGATTAATTATACAAATGCGATGTTAGTATGAAATGTAAATCTAAGATATTAAAAACGTATACTCTACAAGCAAACTTATTTATCTTCGTTGGCAGACTTTTCGTAGTAACAAACATAAAAAGACTACAAGTTGTTTTTAATAAAATTAACTAGAAAACTCCTTAGAAAAGTTAGTATCGCATTCAAAAATCCTTATTCTATTCCAATATAGCTCAAAGATATGTCATTTCAAAATTAAAGCACAATATACTTTGAACAAACAAAAGGTGTCATAATTATGGTTTGACACAAAAACTTCTCATTATTTTGATTTAGATTTTGTGTTTCCCTTCCTCTTATATTAATTTTGTATTATTTATCATTGGATAAACGCAACAGAAATATAAATCAATTTGATTTTTACAGCTTTGAAAACTGATAGCTACTTCTCGTATGTGATGTGTCCATTTTTAACATGACTGTCATTGGGAAACAGTACTTGAACAACCACATACGTTATTGTTTAGTACTTGTATAGTTTTCTATATTTTTAATATCACTGTCTTATCTGATGTCTTATCTGATCTATATGTTTTATTTAGTTTCAAAAACTCTAGTCACTCGGCTTCTTCTTACTCCTAGATAATGGCGAGTTTTCCCCGACGATCAAAGGCGGACAGGTGTTTATTTCAATAATTACCTTTTTTGCATAAGCAAACACCCTCTATCTTAAGTTGGAAACATTTCCTTAGTATATTATTTAAATGCTGTTTTTTGACGGATTTTTACGAAGAGGTCTCAATGAGAATTCTGGAATGAATGTGTATGAATTTCCCAGGAGTTTTGATTTCATAGAGATTGGTTTTGTTGACTTTGTCAAGAGATGTCAAGCTGCCATTCAAATTGTGCCGAGAGTACTGATTACAGCCGGAATACGGCGCAAAACAGCTGGAAAACAAATTTCTAACGATTTCGTGTCGACGCCCTCTCGAGTTTTAGAATGTATTGACTAAGAATGTGAATCAACTTTTACTTTCAATTCTTCCTCAGATTAAAATTTAACCGATTATTTTAGTGCTTTAAAGATAGTTTATTTTAAATTAAATTTGTTTATAGTTCGTCATACGAATAAAATAGACATTTCATAGCGGACATAAATTCAAGAGAAGGCCTCCTATAACAAACGAGACGATGAAAAAACTTTAGAATATTGTGATTAAAGCTTACATTTCTGCTTTCCTCTCGACATGACGCCAGTAACAAATTGTCTATCAAAAGATGGTTTTTAGGAGCAGTTTGAGGCAATTTATTTCTATTTAGCTTTAACACCTGCACATTAGGTTGAGAACGTTTCCATTTACTATAGTCAGCAGCACAACAAAGATTTAGCTCAAATGATAAATGCAAATAAACAACAGAGTTATAACCCTTATCATTTCAATAAAGTTCTATGTTTCTTAGCGGGAGGAGACGGAGAAAAAAATTGATAGCAGCTTGTTTCTTATACCAGATTTAATAATTTTACTTTCAGATATCTACTAAGCAACAAAGAGAACTTGTTTTAGCTATCAAAAGTAATTTGAAATAGCAAATATTCATTTAACAGTACATTACTTTGTTTTACTCCAGTTTAAAAAAGTCAACCTGAAAAAAAAAATTGCTTTGTTTCAAGAAGCTGGACTGCAATCTTTTTGTTTAAAAATCTTAATATATTCTAATCAATTGAAAAAGAAATGAGTGATTTTAGAATTTCTCCAGCACGGACAAGGTCTGTGTGATTTGGACAGCGGAACAATTATCAAAGGCTTTAATAATTATGTTGCTGATCTTTTTAGACGACAAACATTCGACGCACAAATCTTTCACATAACAGCAGGATTCCGTATGAATTTAAACATTTTGTTTTAGTTGAATACCAAAATCCTTTAAAATGAATACTAATAGTATGAATAGAAAGCGGTAAATGTTATGTTAAATGAAAAGGAACTGATTTCAGCCAAGTCTCACAATGATTTTTTTGGGCAAAATGAGCGAAACCCAATATCATAGAATTTAATAAGATGCGTTCTGCTTTATTTTGTAAAGTGGTTTAAATTGACTATGCTGACATCTCGGGTGTCATTTTTACTGAGTCGTCTGTTAACAGGCTTACAGATTTGTATGTTTAATTTCTTAGCTGAGGAGCTTTTTATTAGCACCCAGAACATTTTCGCAGAAAATTCTTAACCCTCGGTGCAAAGACTTAAATATTTATCAGATATGGGGAAATCGGCCAAACCCATAAAGTTGATAAGAACATAAAAAAGTCAAAAACATTAAGAAAGATGAGAATTTTATTACTCGGATAATCACATCCATACGGCAGCCGACAGATAGATTACAGTTTGGATATTTTAACTAGGTGTCAAGGTATTTGATCTCATGATATAGATATTACAGTAAAACTTTTTAAATACACGCATCTGTCAGTTTAGGATATCAATTCCTTCCTGAGAGAACGAAATAAGAATTCATCCCTTGGGGTTTTAGTTAGACTTCTGACTTTGCAAAAACAGGACAGAGGTTGGTGGCCGTCTTTTAGTTTTTCCGCAGCAAAAAACTTTATGACACAGTAAACCCAATACCTGTATTGTATTTTATACTTCAGTTCACAGTCAGCCAAAAGTCATTTGTTTATCAAGGCATTTTTAAATAATGTTGCCGAATATGGGCTTCTGCGAAGTCTAATGTTGTCATGTGAAAGAGATAAAGAATTAAATGTTTAGTTTACAAATGGAAAATGTCACCTATCTTTGAATGTTGAACTTGAAATTTTAAGTGGGCTTTTAAAAATTCATCCGACTTTGTGTCTCCATGTCATTTTTATAGCATGAAAGTTACTTTCCATTCCTAATTCTCGGTTGAGCTTGTGAAAAGCTAATTACCAGAATGAAAATCACATGTAAAAAAAAACTTTTCCAGCTGCCAGTTCCAAAACGCTTCATACTTTTGCATGTCCATAACTATATAAATGAGTCATAGAAAATTTCAACCAAGCCCAAGGTTTGTTTTTAAGTAATAACTTTAAAACAAATACCTCAATACCTCAATCTTTCTCTTTTTAAGGAAAGACATTAGCCACAAGTTTACATATAAGATGCAGAAACCAACTTAAATACAAATAATACAAAATAGAAACCATTACTGAAATCCCTGTTCAACATAACAGCTACAATAAATATTCCACACAATTTTCGCTAGTTATCTGATCAGTTGAATGATCTTGAACTTCCGGCGAAAACGCAACCTACGAATGTATTTTCTTTTTCACACAGTTTTCAGTTGAAGAAACTGAAGAATTCACCTATATCTAAGACCCAAAATAAAGCTAAGCCTGGAGACCAACTGTCATCTTTAGTTTTTATTTTAAAATTTTGGTGCTTTTAAGTAACAGTTTAAAGACCTGAGCGATAATGTGAGTTGACAGATAAAAGTTCATCTGGCCCGAGGCTGCATGTCAACTAATGTTTTGTAAACATAGATTATTTGCAAATATTTAATCATATCTTAGCTTGATGAAGGAAATACTGATTAATGCCAGATTAAAAGCAAGAAATGCTGTGTTAAGTGTCAGATCTGATTTGCGATGACAGACACATCTTTGATACGAGTTTCCTTTTAAAAAAAAAAGCAAAAATCTCGCTGACAAATAGAGCTTTTGATTATTCTAACATTTTCTCCGTCTCAGAAATTACTTGAGAACAAAAGTTAATTTTGTCAGGAAAAGCTAGTCCTCTTCTTTTGAGTGTACTGTGTTGCTTTTTATTTGAATGTACTGTTTTCAAATATAAATATTTCTTATTATCTGTGTCAGTGTGTGTAGTTTGATACGTTTCTAGCTAGTACAGATAGTGATTAATGGGGAAAAAAACTGCATTTCTTGACCAGAACAATTCGTTCATTTTGCACTGTTAAAAAAAGGAGAAACGAATTAATACAGGTAGCAAAATTGAAAGAGTAAACATTTCAACATTTGGAACATCGAAACCTTAAAAAAGTATAGTATTTGAAGACTGTTTATAGTGGCTGCAGATAGTATATCTACAGCCATTTCTTTGTCTTTGTTTAGCTCAAAAATATATTCTTGAATTTGTAGTTGTTTGATATAGGAAGGCGAAATTAGACGCATTAGTGTCGACTAATGCATATTTCTCCACGGTAAAAGGTTCCCATAGTGAAAAAGCCGTCCTTTGATATTTGTCGTGAATGCAGGCCATAACAAACAGCACAGACAACTTGACCTTTGAGTAATGTGTTATCCGTTATTTAATCCTTCAAAATATTTTATTGTTAGTTTATGTGCTTCGTTTAGGGATTCACTAAGCAAGCTCACTTATCCATCAAGACACGTTTCTAAGCTGTCGCTCTTGACATATAGAGAATGGCAACTCCAACGGTCTTACGTGAAAACCTCTTAAAATGTATGTAAGCCGCAAAGCCTTTTTAAAAGGCAATGGCTGCGTCTTCTTAAGCAGAAGGCTATATGGGGAGGTTGTTCTTTACAATACTAGTTACATTAAAATTACCCTAACAACAGAACCGGTTTAATTTATTTCACTGGCACTAGAATATATTAAAAAGTGATCCGCCACACATGTGTCTGCTCACCGCTTTACAAGTGATCATATCGTTTGGGCTTATTCGGTTACATTTGAAATATATAAATTACACTGACTGGTTGATTGATTATAAATGAAAGCAGGTTGTGCTGAATGTGTGCTGCTTTTATGGATTTTGACACGAAAAGAACGGGGAAGTGTGAATTCCTTATTGCTATTTTTGAGACAACAACATTTCAAACATATGCAGTTTGAAACGAGATCGATTTTAGTTGTTGAAAGAATAATTTTGTTAAATTAAAATCCTCTAAGTTCAACTTACCCTTCAGTTTTTAGTTTTAGTAATGGTTGTCAATTCAATTTGCATTACGTGTTTATTGCCTTTGAAGTAATAAAAATGAAATCCTCCAATTTAATGCAGAAATAGAAACACGCGCGTACTAAAGTTTGATATTGCCTTCAATTTCATACAATATTTGAACCGTGCGAGTTGAACGTGAAGCACAAACGTCAACATTCTAACAATTTTGGGGTTGAGTTTATTTATATTTTAGGAAGACAAGTCACATGCACACGACACTAATGTTATCTTGAAAGGAGAAACAAATTGTTATTTAAATATTCCAAAAAAAGTACTTCATGTGCTTTCATCTTTCTTGCTTGGGGCATTGAGAAAGTTTTCATAATTAAACTTGCAAAGAAAATTTGCGCTCACACAAATTTTAAGTTTTTGATTTTTTCTTGTCGTGTTTCATGTTGGTATTCTGTGCAGCATCTATCAACTACAAAAGATAACTTGAAATGTAAATGAATTTTTTGGAATGAGTACATTCTTGTGTAAATCTTTGGGTGGATCAGTCTCAATCGTTGGGAAAGTTTAAAGTTACTTTTACTGCAGCATTTGTGAGTTACTGAATAAAACAACATCTGCTTAAAGAAAATAGCTTTGTTTGCGTTGCAACTTTGAGCCACGGAAGCTCTTCAAGCAATCACTTGGAACTCAAACGAAATAGTTGGAATTGAAATATCAGCTGCAGAATATTCCATCTAATGTTGTATCAATGCAATCAATTGATAATGAATGCTATCACATGGTAACCGAGATAAGCATAAACTTTAGCTTTTCAACTTTAGAACAAGTTTCATGATCAACATTTCGTTCAAACGATAAGGCAGAAGACGCCTTGATGGTAATCTTTAACACTATCATGACGTTGCCGCTACTTGAATCTTTAGCAAGAAACCACACACCTATCTCTAATCGCCCCGAAATCCCTACACCCGACTGTTGAACGGAGATATCAGTAGATAAGTGAACATTAAAAAGAATATCAAAAGTAAACAGAGCACAATTGATTCAAGTACTTTCCGATTTCAATGAACTGCTGTTGACAGAATGAAGTAAAACAAGACCACCAATTGCTGTTTCGTTATTCTTTATTATGACCCATTTATCTATGTATATTTTTGTATATAATAAATAAATTTCCAGTAAAGTTTAAGAGAGTTTGTTCTAGATCTTTTAAGATCTGTAATCCCGATGCTTTCTTATGATATTACTCGAAATGGCAGCAATGCTAATGTCATTTAACTTAATTAACTACTGTTTACGGTCTGTCATTAGTGGAAGAAACGTTTGGAACATCTTCCACTGAAAAAGAAACGAACGGATTGCTGCAGTCAGTTTAAATTAAGTTTTCATTTCTTTTATCTATATTCCCTTTACCAGAACGCAATTACCGTCTATCTAGCAATTAATGACGGCTTTCGATGTAGTTTGTCTATTAATATTTTAAAGGGAACCAACCATTTAGCGTTTGCTTTTAACCCGTTTCAAAAGATAATCAAAAGAAGTGGACACAAATATTAGAAAGGAGCTGTGTAAAACAAAAGATTCAGAGTTTTTTTGTCTATATCTTTTCAAGATAACTGCTCAATTGTTGACAGTTTCCCAAGAGATCAGTGGTTGAAGATGATTCCGCTAAAATGGGTTATTTTAGGAAATAACAAGACCCTGTGAACTAGTAGTAATAGTTTTGCTAACGCTATAAGTACAATATATACAACATCGCCACTAGGAGGGCTAGATTTTTATTATTTTTGTCAAAGAAAACTGATTTTCAAAATGTTTGAATCAGTTCAGTTTTTTGTTAGTCAAACCCGCATGTCCCTACCGTTTTTGGAAAAGAAAATAAATAATTGCTGGCAGGAGCTTAGCGAATCAGTTCTGGAAGTCTTGCCTTGAATGTTTTCAACCATAACCAAGAACACTAGCCAAAAAATTCCTACAATAGTAACTATCTAATACATATGCTGCTTTGAGCTTGCCATAAATTATCGAGTGTTCAAAGTTAATATTTATAAATTTTAACATTAACAATATTTTTTCTGTACATCACTCGATGAATTTTTTACAGTTCACCACATTTCATGTGTTTTAGGTTTCAAAAAATCGAAAGTGAAAAGGCAATCTTTTCACAACAGGTTTGGAACTAAGTAGCCATGATAGTTTTCGTCAGTTTACTGGACTGTAGTTTACTGTATGTGACTAAATGTCTATTCTATTCCCCTAAATCGATATCATCTTCATCGAGATCGTCAATGCTCAATTTATGGTTTTTCGTTTTTAGCCCGCGGAGGTCTTCTAATGTTCTGCCGTCTGGAGACAGTTGGACTTTACTTTGGTTCGAGTTGTGAGAATTCCTGTGGTTCAACCTGCGTAGAAAGACACAATAGGCCAGAGTAAGAAATTATTGACAATGTATGAATGAGAAATAGAATATATGTCATGTCTTTGACATGTGATATAAAAATTTCATGAGCTATTTACAAGAAAACACAGTGAAGTTATAAACTGAAATACACGAATTCTGTAGTTTGGTTACATTAATTATCAAGGGTGTGCAAATTGACTTTGCAATCAAAGTGTATCACATTAGACAAGGTTTCCGTTGTTTGTTCCGTTTATTTGTTCCATTTGAAAGGAAACTTTCTTTAACTTTCCGAAAGCGTCAACGTAAAAAAATAAACGCCGGTAAAATTGATAAACACTTTTCGATTAGTCACTGTGAAATTTAAATATATCTTAAATGAGTTCAAAACAAAAATTAATTGTAAATCACATCCACGACTTTCAAGTCTTGTCACAAAAATGCTGGAAGCAATGTGTTTAATTTCCATTACAAAGTAAAGTCATTAATCATAGATATATATTATATTCTTTTCTGTGTGCATAGATGATTTTACCACAAGGATCTGGCACGATCGCATTTCTGTAACCACAAGAAATGCATTAAAAGACAGCTACTAATTGTGTGTTTGTTCCTGATTAGGATCACAAAAGTAATAAAAGCTAGTTCAGCGAGAATACATACTAATCCAAAATGAGTTGTACAATCCAAAAAAAGAACATGCGGTGCTCTTTGAGCGGCCCATTTGATTGTATTTTCTTGCCTTTTAGTAAGACGGAGACAATTTGAACATTCAATTCGCAACTGACAGGTTGTGATATTTTTTCGGACAGTTTTTCATGTTTTTAAAAAAAATCACGAAAAGTTTAGTTGATTGAAAATGTAGTTCTGTAATCGGTGCTTATCGCTGTTTAAGTAAAATGTAATGCCTTGTGTTTGCTTTTCAAAAAAGTAAGAAAATTTTGGGTAAATTAAAAAATTGTAAAGCATTTTTGATAAGACCCAGGGAAGGAAATCTATGTTCACCTCGCTAAATTTGTTTAGATATTAAGAGCTCTCCATATACCCTCATCACCAAGAACAAGGTTTCAACAAAATGTGAAACTCGTTCCAAACCAAGAATCAAAACGAAAAATGAAAAATCCGCTGCTGCTTTTGTTAGTTTGAAAGATTTTAGTTTGAATCAGCAGCTAAAAATGGAAATTTGCTTTAAAATTTCAAGCAAACAAACAATGAAGTGCCGTTTAAAAAGTGTCTTTGGATTTGACATTGTTTAAAAAAAAGAAAAGAATACTGTGGAAGTGTTTTGATTTTAAATTCAAAAATATTTCGTCCCCATCGTCAAAGGGTTATGTTTTGTAATGGTTTTCTTTGCCTCCGGCAGAGATGTCACCAACAGAGTCCTTTCATTGAGTATTACATTCTATTTGCTCTCTGGAAGCAATGTGGCGGTCCGAGGCGGGTAATTTATCACACGTTTCAACTAATTCAAGTTAGCAGTTTTTGTGCAAAACAGGGTGTAATTATCACCCAGAAACAAAATTACAGGTTTTGGAAATGTTTAGACTAAGTGTACCTACCGAAAAACAAATAAAAATCTTAAAAAGAAAAACAAGAAATGCAGGGCCAAGAATTTCAATTACTGTCAAAAGATGCCGGAAAATAGATTTTAATAAAGATTAGTGTTAAAGCAAACTTAAAGATTTGAGAAAAACATTTTCCTAAATTCCTTTTTGGCGATTATCTAGAGTAATTGAAAATGTTTTACAAACATTAAAAATAAAGAATCGTTTGAAAGGGGTAACCGAATCCTTGGATCAATGTCTTCTCAATTTGTTTCGGCGCGTTTAGAGTAGTGCTCTTAATAGGAATTAGAATACCAGAAATGAAACCATACTAAAACAACCGCGATATCTGTATCATTTCACTCATTTGTACATACGTCTTTGAAAATCGCTTACACAAATTGTTCTGAAAAAATTGATCGACGAACTTCCATACATATATGCTTAGGAATTCCCGTAAATCAACGTGTTAAGAAACGCTTTTTCAGTCGAAACATTTTTAAGTAAAACAAGTTCTTGCTGAATTTCTAATACAGTACCTTTAACAAGTCTTTTTGATATCCAAATGTTAGTTTTGGTTTACCACCACTGGGTGATTGATTTACCCTCAACATTCGCATTGGAACTGAACTTTTTTAATTCTTTGTTCCGTTTTATTCCACTGGTATTAATCTGTTCAGGAAAGATTTTCAACCGAGATGTAATATTATGATTTTAGTAATCAAAACTGAAATAATTGATATTGAAGACGCCAGGTTCCCATTTAGGACTACTAAAGGCCTGACAGGTTGTTTCTTGTCTTTCAACAAACCTTAAGTAATATTTCTCGCATTTTGGAAGGATCATTATTAGATCAAGACTGGACAAACAAATAGCTTCATAAATAGAGTAATCTTTGCTAAGTACTTGAGAAAATTACATGTTAGCTGTACTGAAATCACCATTGATATAAGGAGCATTAAATGTTGCTTTGGTAGCTTCAGGAAATAATTATTAGAGAAAGCGAAACAACATGTCAAATATAGGAATCACATCCTAGTGCATTTGACAATGAACAGAAATTTTTTTTTTGCAGATTGATTTCAAACCCTGTTGATAACAAGTTAGATCTGAAGGAAGAAAATCCCTTAGAGTAACAAGTATTGTTTTGAAGTAAGGTGTCTGTTTACCATATGCAGGAGAATAGTTGTTTGTGAACTACCACGAGCCATGTCCCTTGAAGTGTTCATTTCAAGCCCAAACGTTCTTTAAGACCTATGTTATTCGGGATCCTCTTGAAGCAATTTGTTTTTAAAATGAAAATTGAACAAACAACGGAAATCGCCTTGTGCGCTCCAAGGCACACTCAATTAACGTCAAGCAAACTAGTTCAGCCGTAAGTCTAACAGTAATTTGCCTATTTCCGTTTCAAAGGTGGTGAGAAGATTTTGAATCCCTCCTGCGAGTTTTACAATTGATACACTTCAAAGTATTTGCAGTTGGCTGATAAGATACGTTTGCACACATACATCATTGTCACTCTGTTATGTCTTAGAATAAATCATTGTTTTATGTATCTGAGTAGAATATTATTCTTACCTGTTCTTGGCGGCCGCCGCACGGTCTCGTTGCCTTCTATTTTTGAACCAATTTCCAACTTGGGTAGGAGTTAAACCCGTCGCTTGCGCCAGTTCACGTTTTTTGGTCGGATTCGGGTAAGGATCTTGTAAGTACCATTCCCTTAGCAGGCTTCGTGTTCTCTCTTTAAAACAGTGTGTCTTCTGTTCTCCATCCCAAATTGTTCTTGGTAAGGGAAACTTCTTTCGCACCCTGTACTTGTCTACAGGACCCAACGGCCTTCCACGGAGTCTTTCCGCCTCCTGGTAGTGCGCCTCCAACCACATCGCTTGCAGCTTGGCATGAGAGTCTTTAGTAAACCGATGGTTTTCTAATATGTGGTATAAGTCTCGAAAATTTGCTGTGTGATAAGCTACGATAGCCCGTGCTCGGAGTACACTTTCGTGCTTACTCAACGCTTCCAATGTTCCTGGAGCCACAGGCAAAGACCAGAGAAATCGTCCAAGCCTTTCAACATCTCCGCTGTCTTCTAGAGTCTCACAGACCTGAGCGATCTGAGCTGGTGTGAAGGTAAGTGTCGGAAGTGGAGCAAACATGGCTACTTTCCTTGGTCGGTTTTTGTGGTTACTGGTTGGACTCTATTAACGCTAAATGCCGGGGTGTGTCGAGAGTTCTGCAAAGTGTCAGTATTTATCACGAGTTAGAAACACAGCATATTATCACTACGAAGAGCTATTACGTTTGTTAAGCTACGTGGTTTTGATTGGTTGCACAAGTGTTAATTACCTTGTTTCCATGGAGAAATTGTCATTCAAATACACCAAGGTGTCATTAAACAAGATCTAAGACAATACGCTCAAACAGATGTATGTTGAAGGGCATATCAGATGACTACCTCTGTGTATTAAACCGGAGCGTGTGAAAACAGGTACACGAATTTCCATGACTCCCTGAAACGTAAAAGATATTTAAAGCCTACTCCCAAAAAGAGAAGCTTAGGATTTAAGCTGGTTGGAGTATATCGATTGTAAAAAAAGATCATTTTATAAATCATGAACAGATGTTTCACAGAAATACGAAAACAGCTTAGCACACGCCGGTGTAGAAAGACTTTGGTAAAGTAAAGCTCTTGCTCTTTCTTCAACAAACACAAATTTATTGTCGATAAATCCTAAACTCCCACTGAGAGCTACAATAATATAATGAACTTTCATGT
Organism: Zoanthus gigantus; assembly: GCA_025331005.2. Lineage (NCBI taxonomy): Eukaryota > Metazoa > Cnidaria > Anthozoa > Zoantharia > Zoanthidae > Zoanthus > Zoanthus gigantus. The sequence continues at coordinate 10,911 of JAOBBB020408368.1, read as the reverse complement.
TAGTCAAAAAGTTTACATATCTTAATGTTAAACAACATACAGCAGTTTTCAGGTATCAACGAGTGCAGTATTTTCCTCTTCTTTCTGTATTTATCTTCGTTTATTTTAACATTTGAAGTAGATTAATGACAGATTAAACGAAAACAATTCTAGAGTGCCAGCAAAATCGCTACTCCTTGTCCCCTTCATTATAAATAATCAGCAAAAAGAATTCATCCATCTATATTGATGGCAATAGGAAAATTTAGTTTTGACTCCGTGTACATTTGGCTAAAGGGTTGGTCTAATTGTGAACGTACTAATTGCTTTTCCCCGCCTTGCTTAAAATCATCTTGGATTCGAATAAACAATACTTCATTGTTATGGTGAAAGCATTTCTTAGTGATTTTAAACATTTTCACAAGCACGAGTCTTTTCATTTCGCAAGCGCATGACCAGCTCACTAATTATTTCTTGTGAATTCCAGAAAGGAGTTTCTTTTCAGTTAAAACAACGAATTATAGCGTATTACGATTATCTCACGGAACCTTGCACTGAAATAAATCTGCGCTGATGTGACAAGAACTGAAGGATCAACGTGTCTGCTGAATGGCGCGTTAAGTTGGGTGCGTGCATGATAGGATCGCAGATAACACTGATTTGTTGACTAAGTGATTTACATAAATTTTAAATTTGAGATGAACGGTCTTCTTGTCAGTTTTATATCATTCAACAAGAGCTGAAAAACAAAAAAGACTCCCGATAGACAGAGGCACAATGTCATTCTATTGTAATACTTGGATATCTCAAATGGAACTGTAATGCGCTTAGTTTGCTCCAACGAAAGCAGTTTTTCTTCTGTGAAATACTTAGTTTGACAGTCAATTAACCTAACAACTGGAAAGACAAGATGAAAAACAAACAGAGCACGCGCTGATTTGGTAAAGCGTCGATTGCTCTTCTTTTCAAGACGTTTTTTTTTACTATGCATTTCATCCTGGCATAAATTTGAAAGGCTCTCATTAACTTTCCACTGTCCAGGCAGCAACAGTTAACAGTTGTAAGTTATCGACTAACTTGGCAATTTGTTAAAAAAAGGAAAACTCTACACATTGACAATTTTCTGGTGCACCAATCAAGTGTTTGCGTCACTGGATCATCTTTTTTGTATTGTTTTTGGGAGAACTATAACTTTACTGCGAAGTGCTTCAACATGGCAATATATTGGCCTTCATAAAAATATAGTGGTCGCTTCCTGATGTTTGACATGAAACGTGAAATATGTAACCGGACGCTAAAATAAGCCTGAAGGTAACAGAAAGTTTAAGACTTGCTAACTGTAATAAACAACATAAAACTGTCATCTGCGGAAAATACATTTTTATCGACCTTGAACTTTTATTATCCATTCTATTCTACTAAATGAATAGAAATGACTTTGATTTGACAAAGTATTAGTAACTTGAATGAATAAACACATTTTAATTGTCATTAATGATTTGCCAAATGTGGCACATGCGTGTGAAGCAATTAATCATTAAGACAGTTTCCCTGTGGCAGAGATAGACTATTTGCATATACCTGCACTGAGCCCAACGCAATTTCGGCTCACTCACCCTTTGATCAGTTCATTGACTTCCTGTGTTACCCGTAGATCGTTTTAGAGCTCAGCTTTAGTTAGGTAGTTCGAATGCTGCAAATCAGTGCACATTAATTTTTCGTTCATTCACTCCGACGAAGGACTATAGTCCAAAACGTCAGATCAAGAACTATTTTCACTACGGTGTAAAACTTATCTATTTGTAAAACTGTCACATTAATCGTTTGATCGGTTCAAAAAGTTGCGAGGTGTTTCCAACCGACTAGACACCTGTTCTGTTTAGAAAACTTATAAAAACGTTTGTATTATTTTAAATAAAAGTGAAATTTCTGGATTGCTTTGGAGTTGTCTTAAGATAAACTTCAGTTGTAAGTGCATACTGTCTGAATAATCTCATTCTCAGAAATAAAAAATACAACATTATGCTGCGAACACATTTTCAGCAATTAATAACGTAGCCATACCTAACTTGTAACTGTATGTTTTAAAACAAGGTTTAACATTACACATTACCAAATTGAAGGAAAATAAAAGCCTCTAAGTATTTTTCTACGAACACTAGCATTTAATTTAAATTAATAGTTAAATATTGTCAAACGACAGAAAGTTGTTGAACAGAATCCCAACGGAACTGAAATGCCAACAGCACACTACCAATCTACGACCTTTTTGTAAAACAAGTCTTCATGCTGATTTCATATAACCATCGGTCATATGAAATCTTCACTGAGTCAGATATCAAAATACAATTATGTCAAATGTGTTCCTTTAAAACTAGCGAAGTCGAACAGCATTCGCTTTCAAAACAACATGTAGGTATTTTTCATCTTTACTGTTGAGACAACAGGGGTGCTGAGATTTTGATTAATCTTTAATTGAGACTTTAAATTGTTCCAGCTGATTGTATGTTAACGCTATAGGTTTGGTTTCAAGCAGTGTCGACTGTTTTCTTTTTTTGTTTGAGACTGTAGGAGCTGTTAAGATTCACTCGAATAGAGGATCCAAGGCAAGCTGAACAACATTTTCGGTGACGTTTCACATAGTCATAGGATATGAACCTGCTTTAAAGGCTAAAGATAAGCTCTAAACCGACTATATTAAGATTTAGTTTCGGTTTGAGGTTTGTGAGAAAAACAGAAAATTTCGTCAAATTTTTCATCTTGAAAACTTTTGTGTCTAGGAAAAGTAAAAAATAAAGCAGACATATTTATAATGAATGATTGTCTTAACAAGGTTTTAAAGCTGTGTCTGATCACTTAAGACAAATAGATTGAAGTGACAAGAAATAATTCCAATAAAAACACTAGAAGGTTTCGTTTTAAAAACTTACAGTTACTCTGCAATCTGCTAGAATAACTGCTTGGACATAGCTAAAGTTATACTTCGATATCCAACAAAGACTCCAGAGTTCTAATGTTTACAGCTGACCTTTCGACTCAGTTTTAAACTTGTTTTTTTGTTGTTGCTATCGGAAGTATTCCTCGCTATAAGTCATAGCAGTCCAACAGATAAACGATAATGTACCATAGAGTAGAGACGCTAAAATTGAGTTACTGAAGCAAAACGTGATTTCTTCAACACGCGAATGGGGCGGAGAAGTTCTTAGTGTGAACTCTCTGTGTAAAAGACATTTTGTCATTTCATCGAACCAATGAAGCCTTTTATATGTTTCTGTCAATTCCGGCCTTCTTCCCCGCCTCTTGTAAAAACTTCGCAAACAAAAGAAGTATAGAGCCTGTTGTCTGATTTTATTTGTGTAAAGAGTAGATTTTAGGTCTCTTTGACTCTCAATATTTGACAATTTTGTTTACATTGCATTCGGGCAGTAAACTTCCGATTTCACTTATCGCTTCTTCTTCTGTGCTGATTGAATGTTGATTTGTCAAAGCAGTCTCATTTTAGCAATCTCGGAAAGAAATTTGCTGCTCTACGCATTAAAAACAAAATCTGCAAGCAACGAAACGCCATTGATTTGAGTTGAGTAGCGCATTTAGTGTCTCTTTGCATAATTCTAATGCATTTAGCATGTTACTACAAAAATCATAATTTCAATGTAGTCTCAACGACAACGTATTTTTCAGCTATTGATGTATACAAAACATGTTTTTCTTACCTGGAAAGTTCTGTATCTATTTCATGTGCAAGGCACACAGTTGTGAGACTGACACTAATCCGAGCGATAACACTTACTGATTAAGTGCAGAGCTCTGTGCCTGGCTTTTTTACAATAGCAAATGTTTTTGGGCGTGCTTCACAGCCAAGAGATAAAAGCTATGAACTCTGGGGGTTTGATGCAAAACAATGACTAAACAAACAGACTGAGAATTAGACTAAATACCAAATACAATATCAAGACCGTTCCATTACAACTAACGACCACTTGTTACGCTTCTAATTGCATTTACTGTCATATGTAAATGATATAGAGATAATGGTTATGCACGGACCATTCACATTGACTTCAGATCATCAGGCATATTGTGCCAGTACAATAGCGCGTAATGTTAGTGGACAATGGGTTTTATGTTCAAGGGCATTGAAAGGAATTGAAAAGCTTTACATTCTATTAAACCACCCACTGGGGAACCCAGAAAAGCTTACCAAAGCACAATACTGGAGCCACTAGCTCTGATATATGGTGACGAAGTCCTTTGCACTAATTATTAGAAAGACTTAGAAATAGTTCTGTTTGAATAGAAAAATAGTTACGCCCCTATAATTATCTATATGCTTATTGCTGTGTCTCTCATTTCGCTTTGAACAACTGACAAAATTTCAGGATTCATGTCTAGTAAACAAATTAAAATTTTTTTGTTGGCGACAGCGGTAATAAATGGCTAAATTACAGAGCTTCACTAATTTCATTTTTTTCTTTGTAGGCCGAATACGTGTTTGCGAACTCCCCACATCATCCAACTGGGAAGAATTTTGTTTTGACAATAATGATTGAAACTATTTTTGGGAAGTTAATAATTCGAATGTTGGGCTTGAGAAAAACAAGAGGAGTTCGACCTCGACTACCACTGACCCGTCTCCATTGTTGACAAAGCGTAGGGGGCAGTTGTGTGTGCACGCTATCATATCAAATCTAGATGATTCAGAAATGGCTCTTATGTTAAGACATGCCCTTAAGAAGATAAATAGCCTTATCAATTTCTTCGTCAAAATAACGATACACGACAGAAACGATTTTACCATGGTCGCACGTCACTTCTCTTGTAAGCATGCCGTAAATTTTTGTGAATCACGCAACTGTGCTTGAGGAGCCTTTAACGTTGTTTTACGATTGAGTTATTTTCAGGTGTCAAGAGAGATTAAAGCTTGCACACTTCAAAAAAATACTCTGTATTTTTAAAAGAGAAAGCAAACTGCAGTTTGATTACCTGTTCTATTATCGCTTAAAACGCCCGCCGGCAACACTGACTATTGATGACAAATTGACGAAAGATGATTGCACTAATTGTTTTAGACAGTTCAGTGTACAGCACGCGAGTCTTGTTCTTTCTGATATTCGCTGTTTTCACCGCTAAACCCTAAAGTGAAATATATCATTCTCTCAAGGGGAAAGGAAAAGCTGACATAGTGATGTATTAACAATGCATTCGGCGCGCGCTCGTTTTACGTATATCCTTAAAAAGCCCAGGTGTATTTGCAGAAGACTATTTTGCGTGCTTCGGGGCACCGCTATTAACTGTCTAAATTTGTTGCGTTTAAGTCCAACCATTTAGCCAATGGCCAAATACATTATTATGGTTGTTTAAACAAGGTCAGCTTCAAAAAGTTGATTCACGTGTGCAACAGTGAGATTAACAAATTAGTATAGTTAAAGCGGATGAGGATAAAAACGAGGTTCTTGCCGACAAGAAACCACATTTGATTAAATGGTAGCGTTTTGCAGTAAAGAGTTAATAGAGAAGTAATAGAAAGTCGTCAAGAAACAAATTCAAGCAGAGCTCCCACAGAGTTTCATGCTGTGTGCATAACGATACTCTAATCACTTGATCAGTGACTTCTACAAGTCCAGATGTTTTCACACGCGTATGTCAGACCTGGCTGCTAAAAACATTACTAGATCTAAGACTTCCGCAACATAAATCGACATGCATGGCTTATGAACTGCTAGTGTCTCTCACCATTCACTCTTAATCATGACAATTAGGTCAAAATTAATCATAATAAATGCAACAACTGCTCTAAACTTGTCAGTAATTAGAGTATCACTATGAATCAAAAAATTTCAGTCAAAATTTATTTTGGGTTTTTGACAAAAAGGGACGAATGTGATACTTATTGTTTCTTAACTCTTCAAAGTGACTCCTGTCGAGCAAAACGAGAAATAATAAAAGAGTTTATTATTAGCAATGTCGATTCATCGATTAAGAATTTTTTGTCTCATTCTTTTGACACGTGCGGTTTTGTATAGTGTTATTTCGTGTACACAATTAAAACTTTTTACGGAAAAAACACCAAAAATATCTTTAAAAAGCAGTTTTAATATTACTTGAATTTTTATAAACAGGAAACAAAACATAGACAGAGATTTTAACAGATTTGAACTATTATGTTAGAAAGATGTGGATTGTTGTTTACTCCATTTAAATTTAGACTGTTGCAAATTTTAATTCAGAAAAGTTTTATTTATTCCTAGATTTTCGAGGCTTGATTTAGGTTAATTTAGTAGCCATTAAACCTATTATTTATACTACTAAAATCAGTCAAGTCACAAATTAACAAACTTTGATTTGGAACAAGTTTAATTGTCACGAAAGCCGATCTTTTCGTTTTCAGTCGATAGGTTTTTTGTGTTCGACTTATCATATAGCTTTGTAAACTTTCTGGGAATTTTTTCTCAGGTATCCAACACACATCAAAACAAAGAACTTTTTGAATTTATTTCAATTATTTTTCTGTCGATTAAATGAGTGAATCTTGTGACAATTGCTGGATCATACGATCAACTCGCAGTGATCGACAACTGAACCCGTACTCAGTAGGCACTGATGTTGTAAAATGTTATGATTCAAAAATCAAAACTACCACTGAAGTGTCAGCCCTGTTCATTGTTCCTTATCTCTTCCGTATGTAAAACAACAAATATTTTTATCCATTTGTGTTGGCTGAAATTAGTAGATCGGTCATATGATTTATTAAAATATTGCGGCTTTCCACCTGATGAAATACCGCCAAAAATATCTGTGTAAGATCTATGTCTTCGTAGCCTTGATTATAAAAGAAACGCCGGCAATCTTTCTTTAAAAGTCATTTTGAGTTCATGTCTAACACATAAATAAATTGACCTTGATGAGAATGCCGACTTTCCTGCAGCATAATTTGGCATACTATACAGTGTGAGGCCTTCAGTGATGATATTCAAATTGACTTTCTGTTGGCTAAACCGTTATTTCTTTATTTGGGTGATTAGAGTCAATCAGCAGGCAGTCTGTAAGCCCCTCTTTTCAATGCTGAAAGAGTTGTTTTCCCGACAAAAGAACCCATGGCTGATTTTTACAAAGACCAGATGCGATTGGCCCTTACTTTTCTCCATGAAAATAGGCGTGTCCCGAGATGAGGGTTTTCCAATCACACATTTACGTTTTGAAAAATTCAAAACAGGTGATAGTGATGTTTTTTTAAAAAATAGTTTTCTTTGTAAAACTAAAAATTAAAAGTCGTTACTTGGCACCTGGCAAAACATGTCTATTAGTAGATTGTCAACTGCTGAAATAACTTATTCATTACGACGCTTGCAATAACGTTATTAAAAGCGTTTGGCTACTTTTATATACATAAAAAGTGTCTTTTCTGCTCCAAAACTTAAAGAAGAAAAATTAATCGAACACCAGCATCAATGAATATTACGGAGTCGCTCAACTTTTCTTCACTGCTTTTTTAAAATTCCTCGACTAATTAAAATTAATTCAGAAAGCAGCGGCAAGAAAGAAATACTGGCTTGCTGCGGTTTGAGTGATGGAATTCTGAAAGTTACAGTGAAACTAATTTTTTTTTTTACTTTATTTTCGTCAATGAAACATGTGTACAACAGTGTTCTATCAGTTGTTCAGCACAGCAGTGTATATTGGTTGCATTAATAAGAGATCAAGACTGAAAAAATTCAACTTGTTTGGTCAACCAGTCCAGTGCACGATAACAATTAACTGAGTTACTAAGTTATAGGTCTCAAAGTCGAGATTTGTTTGCTACCTTTACCTTGCTGTGAGTAATACTCCACTGAAAGATAATTTTTTTGACTTTCAGCTTAAGAAAACTTGCATCCAGAAATGTTGAAACAGAACGGCTTAAAACGAACGGCTTAGAACAAAAATTAAGATTTGTTGGTTGAAGGGTAAAGACATTAAACAAATCAGCTTTATTTGCAGTATGGGTTCACTTACACATCGGTCAAACCCCCTATACTACTTACTCGTGGCAGAACATATTGAAACGCAATGGCTATTTCATTCATGCATGTTGAATAATTACTTCAGTGTAAGGGTGTGGTTTTATCATGTGATTTTCCCCAATACAAGTTTACAGCTGATGATGCATCGAATTCACTTTAAAAGTTTTGTTTTTATGCCAACAGAAATTAGTTGAAATCGAGAGTGGACGCTCAAGTGTATTGAATTACTTTAGTTGTAGCATACTGTAGTACACTGACAATGGCAGTTTTCACAGTACCACCACCGAAATCTGTCATAATTTGTGGCAGCTGTATAGTAGTCAAGCATCATTGTTTTCCATTCAGGTGTTTTGCCGGCATCTTAGGTAAAAAAAACTACTTAGATTATGAAAATAAGTAAAAGACTTTATTTTATGAGTGGTTTCCAGACATTTAATATTGCTGCGTTAGTGAAGTGACTCACACTTTAACGAGGTCAAATTATTCTGTCAACTGACACAAAAATTAAATGCTTTTATAGCTATTCCATGTGAAGTCAAAATCAATGAAAACATTGGATATTTTTTATCCGTATTTTCGCTACTGAAAGCAAAAGTTATTTTGCTGCAACAAAAGCTTTACCACTTTACCTAAAAAGTTAAACCAGTATTAAATGTCAGTGTTATTATACAATACGTATAACTTTAGTAACATCAGAACATTTATGTGTTTGTTGAACTTAATGATAAGAACTGTATATGAATATGTTGTATAGACGTGGAATTCATGACGTAAAAGTTGTCACGAAAGACAAACCGTGGGCTGCAATAGTTTTCTTCTTCGTTTCAATTTACAAAACCATTTCAACAAGTAACTTTATTCACAATTCAGATTAGAGCATGTACTAAGCTAGTTGTTTTTAAAAGCTTTTAGTTATTTTAAAAACAAATGTGGCGAAAGAGTCCCTAGCTTTCGTTGGGTATTATATCATTTTACTGCATGTGTGGAAACACTAACGTCAGAGAGATTAAAAATTGAAGACCTGTGGCTGCTAACGATGATTCAGTCTAAGCCTGATATCAGTAATTGCGCGAACATTAAACGATTAAATGATGTTGAAATAAGAGAATCTATAATCTTGCGTGCATCTATGTTTTTTAAACTAGCTTTTTCCACTTAAACGATATGAGAAGTCGATTGTCTTCACGCTATATTTTAGGGTTTTAATGCCGCATAATGTCAAGACTATATGTCGAATATGCGCGTTGAGGGTTTGTTTGTTAACTGGAGAGCTGCCATATACCACTAGGAGCGAATTAAGTCGTCGTTAGACCAACTACATTGGGTAAATATGTCATGCAACTTCTGTGTTGAAAATTATTATTGGCCGTATACAGATGACTCTTGTTATTCATTCTAATGCTCAGTATAGATTATATAATAAAACGAAAGAAATGTAATCAAATGTGTGAATTCTTATTTCTAAATTTTATATAAGAACTTTGAAGATTTTTCTAGTTATAAAAATGATATTGGGAAGATTCTTTTTACCTGTTGTTAACACTCGAAAATTCTGAACAGAATTTTAAAAATCTAACAATTTGAAAAGTTGTTCCAACATGCTCTATATGACATGTCTTATTAAAGTATGTTTTTGCCATGATGAAAAGAAAAAATATTTTATGAAGTTCCCTCTATGGTCCTGTTGACCTTCGGTCAACGAAATGCGCGCCTGTCATGCTGCGGTTCGTTTAGTTCTTAACTTTAGCGAAAGAGAACACGTTGTTTTGTTGTAAGTTGTATTATTGCCATGCTTAATCGGCCGACCCTGTAAAATAGACGTGTGTTAGCTATTCGTTTATTATGAAGTCTAAATATTCATATGCAGCATGTGTTAACAGTATGTAGTCCGAAAGGCCGAGAACAGTTTTTACATATTTGGTACAAGATTTGAACAATGATTCCTGTCTTTACTGTTTAAATGTTTAAGACATGGTTAAAAGATTCGACAAATCTTTCGCCCATTGCATGCCGATAAATAATTTCTTTCAGTTAATGAATATAGGTGTGCTGATCTCATTTTATCATGGAAAAATTTAATAAATAAATTCGCTCCTCTCTCTCAAAAAAACGTTTCTGCCTTCAAGGATCTGGATTATAAAACAGCTGTTTTTATATTATTGCTTTTCGTTTGGCGATACATTATTGAATAACAATATTTTGACATCTTGTTTGACTAATCTTTTAAAAAAATTACTATACAAACTCCTAGCTTGAAAGCTTCTGAGACATTTTAACAATTTCGGTGTTTACATCAAGATGGACCAAGGAACTTAATTCATTGAAACTATTTGAAATTTTTTAAATTTTCGAATGTAAAAGAGTTTAATTTTATATTCATTGAGCATTGAACATAAACGCATCGCGTTTATGTAACACAGCAATATTTCTTCTATCACTTTTCCTATGTTTAGTTGATATGATTAGATCCCAAATGAAACTGGGCAGGTGGAAGCTTGACATTGCTTAGATAACAATTTATATAAAACGCATAGAAGTTAACCTAACATTTTAGGAGGATTACGAAATTCTCTTAGTCAGAGGATGTGACCTCTTTAAAAATTCTTTATGTCTTATAACTTTTTACGAGTTAACTGAATTATTCAGGAACAAAACTCAATGTTTCTCGCGATGTTTTAAAAAGGTGTCATTTACCAAAGGCGTCGCACATATTTTGACCTGTCTTATCACTGATTTATCAAGTTGTGTTGTGGTAACTGTGTCATTGAATTGTACAAAATACTGCAATGAAGCAGCTCATGATAGTGTAGCAGCGAAAAGAATATTCTAAAAGTTTCTGCCTTCAAGTAAAGATTAGTTCATGAGCACACAAACATTACTGGCTGATCATAGCTAAGTTAATTACAGATGACAAAAAAAAATTGCCAATTTT
>JAOBBB020408271.1:0-16953 GCA_025331005.2 Zoanthus gigantus | reverse complement strand
TTAAACATTAGCCTCTGGCTAGGAAGAATGGGCAACCACTTCCTTCGCAATTGACGTTAAATAAAGTATTTATTTATGTTTTTTTTAAAAATTGTTTATCTTATAAGTATCTTCTTCCGGAACTGAAGCGAAATAAGAAGCCATTATTTTACGGATGAGTGACCGAGATGAATAGCGCAGGATATTCGGTGTTTGATGAACCAATCAGAGCGCGAAAAACGTGCTATTCACCAGCTAGGTTAATACTAATAAAACTGGCAATTGCTTAAGCGCGACGGTTATTCAAAACGTCATTGTTTGCAAAGCGGTACAAATTCAGTCTCAATAATCATAGTTTTTTTCTCTACCCGAAAGTTGTATACTATTGAAGCAGATTGTATGACGTCAAAGTGTTCATTTAGGACTTTGCCGACTCTCCCTCCCTCCCTACTTGATGATATTCATCAAGTTCATGAGATCATCAACTACAGCCCAGCGCCTGTGTGTTTTCACAGTACTGGTTGCATATACGATGAAAATACACTTGCATGGCATGCCAGCTATTTGTGACCAGTTACTTTTCTCTATCAACGCATGTCGAGCCATTAGGCTCTTATCACAACTACTTCTGTTGATGATTGTTATTTCAGGAACAACTCCTAGCTAAATAGCAGAGACGTGTCATACAGAACTTAGATTTCATTTTCGCCCTTTAACACGACGCGTGAATTACATTTGTCATGCTAAATTTCCTTCTGATTTTTGTGTAAATTAAAGTACGGCTGATTCAGTGTTTATGTTGTTGGCATACTATCTTACGTTTCGATAATACCTTAAAACTTAAACGGTACTTTTCATTCAATTTTTAACATTCTGGTCTAGTAATCTTGTTTTAGTTTATTTCATTCAACTCATTTCATAATAAAAGCAATTTATCAATTTTATTCCCTTCAGGCTATTCCGACCGTCCATCTATCCTAATTAATTTCCTAACTTTTTCTTCCTTTGTTTTCTGTTTTTTTTTTTTTCAGTTCCTTTCTTGATTTCTTACCTATCTTAGTTTATATTTTATTTCTTTTTTTTATTTCCGTTATTTTTCGTTTATCTTCAGGCATGTTGTGCTGTAGTGGTTCCAAATAAACTTAAAATTGTGCGATTGAAAAATATTACTATTACGAGCTGCTATATTTTCACAGGCTGCCTAGTGCATCCAAGATCTCTAGATGAACGTTTCTACAGCTTTTTCCTATCGTTTGATAAAAATATTAATTCAGTCTCATTGTACATTTGTAGAATTTCACGATTATTGCGAGATCTCCGTTGATTTACACGTCATTCTTCTTGTGCGTATTTTTTATGTGAGAAGACAATAAAAATAATAGTAATAATGATCAAAAAATAATAATAACAATAACAAGTAAAAGAAGAAGGCTAAGAATAGTTATGGGTTAGTTACTGGATGTGAGTGGTTTGCTTACAAATATACTCACGCGCTAAGGATAAAATGAACGAGAAATTTGATCCGGAATATAATAATACACAATGCGAAGCGAAGCGAAGCAGAGTGCATTAAGAATAATTTCGAGTTCAAAAGGCGGCAAAATTGCTGGACGTGCGTCAAAAGGCCCGCCAAATTAAATAACTTGATTGTATACTCTGATGACAACTTTCGCTGGAGTAATAGCTCAATAAAAATAATTTTGATTCATATAATATTATTCAGTAGTTTGAATTTATTGAAGACTCAGCAATGGTTAAGCCAAGAAACAAAAATTAACTTTCATAATCGCACGGTCTTACTGTTTAGTGACAGATAAACCAAAATCACGTGATTAAATTTGACCAATTGTAGGCGCGGATCTTTTACAGTGAACGAAGGTAGCATATTAATAATAATTAACAACTATCCCCAAAGAGGAGGTGAATAGTGGTGGATACACATACCGACCCTAAGTATTTACCAAATAATGGATAAAAATGCACCTTATTTTCAAAGAAACAATACAATGTAAACCTTTTTCCTATTTTTACCACGCGCGCTTCTTATCGTTTTGACTTTCGCCTCAAAATCAACTAATAGTCCTGGATATCGTGAGTTACGGGAGCCAATCAGAGAGCGCGAAAATGGATATCGCTTGCTTTGGAAAATACTAACAATCTTCACTAACCTCAAAACAAAAGTACATATCCTAAATTACAAAATTGCTCTAAAAATAAATGTTGTGTCCTTATTGTTATTTATTTATTTTCTTTTAAAACTCCTTTTATTAAAAGGTTTTGTACTTTTCGGAGCCGAATGCGGAGTCCATAAGAGAATCTAGGTAAAACCATGACATTAAAAAGCCTATCTACTTCAGTTTGAGAAAAACTTTCTTTTCTACGGGTCCTAATTACATACAAGCATTTGTTGACCTTAGTGATCTTAGTTTGTATGTGTACTTACAATTCTATTGAAACGTTATCCCTAGGACTGGCAGCTTAGTATATACTAGTTATGCAATGCTTTTCAGTGGGATACCCGTTGGAATATGCCGCGCGTCACACGAGCGTAGACACACGAGCCTTAACTTTATCCCATGTGAAGAGAAAAAAGCAATGCCACAAAGTATGCATGACTGAACGTTTTACCTCAGCAATAATTATTAATACCCAATTCTGAAGTATGAAATAAAAATACAAGTAAGAAATGAAGTGAAATCAAAAGATTTGCTTTTAAATGCAACCTACTCCAATGAAAAAAAAATGTCCAACAGTATCAACAATGTAGAATGTTTTCATGCTCTTCAGTTCTTACTTTTCACTTAATAACTGCTCACGAGGGAAACATCTGTTTTGTTCCAGAGAATCTCTATGTTTTCCGAGACAAAGTCGAGGGAAACATTTAAGTTTTTAAGTTTTAAGTGGTTTATTAATAATCTAAAATTTGCAGCCGAAGGCTGAATTACAGTAGATTTAACAAATACAATTCGGTAAAATACTATTTCTGTAAAATACAATAATATATACTAAAGGGAAAACTATTTACTTTCGAAGCATTTGGATGAGTTGTACATTATAAAACTGTTTTTAAAACAGTTTGTTTTGCAAATGGGCACGATAAAACTGCGGTTTGACCTTAAGGGTCGGGCACAGTTCACCTTGGGAAGGAGACTGTGCAGCGCATGGTCTTCGTGGGAGACAATAGGGATCTTAAGCAACGAGGACGGTGACGCCGACGGAAAAGAACAATAGCAAATACAATACCTGCACGTTGGAATGCATCTAGCTGGGCACCTGCACGTCGTTGTCGCTAAAATTACAACGTGGAAAGACCTTTTTTAGAGTTGTCGGGACTACGAGGACGTAACAGCAAAAACTTTCTCGGTGTTTGTTTAGCTTCATAGAGAAACATTTAATCGTTTTTCTATTCACAAAGTTTAAGGCAAAGAAACAAAACTCTAATAACATGCCCAAAGAAGTAAACAGCAAACCAGAAAGGTGTTTTTTCTGTGCCGTCGTCGTTCACGTTCCCGTCCTCGTTGCTTAAGGTCCCTAATGTCGCTAAAAAGCCGCTCTGTCAATGACTGGTGTCGGTCGTGCATCATTGCCAAACCGGAAGATTCCAGGGCAGCCGCGTATGTTTTCTCAGGAAGGATAATGCGCAAAGCTCGCTTCTCTAGCCCTTCTAGATCGTCACTTAGTACTTTGGCAAGGAGTTATGGTACACTTGACAGGTGTATTCGGAAACTGGTCTGATACAGGTTTTGTAAAAAGTAATTAATTCCTTGGTAGCGATCTTTGCCCGTTTGAGTTGTCTTAGGCAATAAAGCCTAGAAGAAACTTTTCGGACTGTCTCTGATATATGAACGTTCCACTTTAGGTGATAAGATATAATAAGACCCAACAGTTTAGCATGAGAACGACATCGTTGGGTTTGCTGTTGATGGTTATTGGCTCAAAATCACGTTTGATCTTAGCAAAGCTAATGCGCAGTTCTTTGCACTTAACTTCATTGAGTTGGAATCTGTCAATTTGGGACTTGCTGGCAAGTTCGTCGACGGAGGCCTCAATTTTACTGGGTTCGCTTTTATCGACGGATTCGGCCATGGTCGTGTCGTCAACGAACTTCCACAAGTCTAAATCTTCTACATCTAGGTCATTAATCATTACGAGGAACAACCATGGACCCAGTTTGGTCCCAGTGGTACACCGGCAGTCACAGAGCCCCACTCAGAGTAGCAATCTTGGGCCAACTCGACTCTTTGTTTCCGGTTTGTAAGAAAGTCGATGATTCAGTTCAAGATTCCTGGGGATATTTCGTACTGGAAGAGTTTCTCGGCAAGTATTCGGTGGTCTATCAGATCAAAAGCTTTCTTGAAGTCAAACATCACTACCCTAATGGTCGAACCGTTTCCGTCTGGGTGTTTGTTTCACGTGTGTAACATACTTATCTGAGCCCGCGTTCTAGATGAGTTTGGAATTGTTCCGAATTAATTGCTATCAATTCTCTTGAGTACAGCTGACTTCACACAACTCTCCACAACATACTCTTCAGCGACCTTAGATATAATAGGTGTGAGCGAAATTGGTCGTATATGCTTGTTGATATCTTTAATTGGTTTTGTTTTGGCACTGGGATGATGTCTGCCTCCTTCCACGGCTGAGGGAGACGGCCCTCGCGGTAAAAGTAGTTCAGGATATCTCTTACAGGTTCTGAAAAAAGGTCGGCATTTTCTTTGAGGAGCCAGGCTGGTATGCCATCAGGGCCTTGCGCTTTAGAGTTTAGAGTTTAGCGTGGAAAGTTTCTTGAACCCGGAGTGAGCACTTACGACTAGTTCAGGAGCTAGTTTTGTGCAATTCGAGCGTTGAGTTGACCCACGGTGGCTCATTCAAATGGAATGTTTTTGAGCGTAGAGGAGGAACAGTGTCTAACCCAGTCTTTATTTCTTCAAGGAGTGAGACTTTGTCTTCACAGGAGTAAACATCATCGAGCAGAGCAGGAACGTCAATCTCTTCACGATAGGCTTTCGTAGCGAGGCGTTTGCTTGGTCGCATATCCCTTGACTTGGTTGTAAACTTGGGTTCTGGGAGCCTGGAGCGCACTTTGGGCTTGACCTCAATTGACAGATGGTCCGACAGGCCGAAAGGAGGACGCTTGAGAGGAGGATTGTAGAAGGGTTCCAGGTTAGTGAGTATCGAGTCCAGGGTGTTCTGGCCGCGAGTAAGAAAATTTACAATCTGCTTCAGATCATAACTGGTCCTGAGTCGTGTAGTATTCAGCTGATGAAAGTCGCCAAGGAGAACAATTCCACTGTTGGAGAACTGTGATTCGATGGAAGATAAGCAACTCATTATATACTCCAGCATATCTGAGTTGTTTGCACTTGGTGGGTGGTAAACAGTTCCAACGATTATATTGTTGATACCCCTTGGGAGAAGCGACGGTTTAAGTTCAATCCACAATACTTCGAAGAATGGGTCAAATAAATGATCCAGCACAGAAAATTGAATCGAATTCTTGATAAACATACATACCCCGCCATGTATTTGTTGATGATCAAATTATACCCACATATTGATACCATATTATCATTAATATGCCTTTAGAGCCAAGTTTCCGTGAAGCAGGCGAAATCCAAATTTGCATATTGAATAGTATGTTGAATTTCATCTATTTTTGGCGACAAGGACGTCACGTTGGAAAGGAGGAAGCTTGCCAAAAACAGGTTTCTTGAACCCTTCGTTGGAGTAGGACGGGTGGGCTTGATAAACACACAATTTGCAGGGTTGTGGTTACGAACAGTTTTGTCATTTAAGTCGTAGAAACTTGGGGCGCATAGTTGCCTCTCATTTGCATATAGTCGAATGAAATGAGATAACACTGGTATATTAAACCGTTTCTTCGCTTCTTTTGTTCTTGTTTTGATGCCGGCTCGTCTTTTCCTAGTTCTGTGTAATATTTCAGGCATGTCTTGGATCTTAAGTTTTTCGGGGTAGGTAAGGCGTTTAAAAATTGAACTGCTTAATTTAGAAGAAGAGAAAACTGAACTGCTTAATTTAGAAGAGCAAACTGAACTGCTTAATTTTGAAGAAGAGTTTTGACAAGTTGACTGTCAGTTAACGGTTGAATGTTAACTTGCTGGGAATATTGGTAACGGGTAAAAGTTTTCGTGGATGCTCTAAATCACATTTCCTTCGATTCTGATAGGTTATAACCGTGTTTAGAAGATGAGAATAGCAGAAAGTTAAAATTGTCCACAGCGATAAAGAAAACCATGCAGCCGTGACCGGCGCTTACATTTAGATTCGAGGTAAACAAAACAGATGTTTCTCGAGGGGAAAGTTATTAAGTGTTTTGTTATATAGCATAAACAAAGTAAAACACAATTATGAGAGTGGAGATACAAACGTACAGCAGTCCTTGTGGCGTTTCGAGTGTTTATGGAGTCTTTCTCTACAAGGAGTTCTCAAATTTAATCTTCTGTAAAATGAGCAAAACGTTTCTTTGGGGGCTCTATTTGTGGTTTTGAATGAAAACAGTTAAAAATGCAGAAACAAAATTTTAGTAAGCTCGGCTACCAATTTTCCCGCCGAATTTTTCCGCTCTCATAGGTACGTGACAGCGCAACAGCAATGTTCACCGGCTGGTCAACAATTTTCGAGATGTCGACCAGCGGTAACATTTGATTTGAACTCATCCACGTGATCTTGATTTAGCCAATGAGATAGCGCATTTGAGTCGAAAACACATCGGATAACAAATCAAGTGTCTGTTTAGAATGGTATAGATAAAACGATTAAAATCTTAATAAAGAGTCGTCAGCATGCTTAAATAAAACACGCTTGTTATCTAAGAAAATTTCTAGGTCATTTAAGAATATACGGCAATTAAAAAACATTCCCGTTAACAAAAAAGTTAATGCGGCAGCTTTTTTGAAATGCGGGCGCTGATGAGAAACCGGAAATTTGTTTTATTTAACACTTTCTTTCAAACACTCTCAAATCTCCGATGTCAACCCTATAGTTCCACCGTAGATTACTCCCCTGTGTAATACACTGCTCGTGTCTCGATGCAATCTCTTCTTGGTTATTGTGCGAGATCATTCACTGTCGCGTTTAAATTATCAATATCGTTGTTTGAATGAAGCCCTTGGCTTTTTACGGCTTCGTTGCTCCACCAGAGATGAGTGCCAGCCTCCTGGGCTAATAGGGTCGTAAAATAGATTTTACACTTTAGACTTTAGATTTTCCCCTTTTTTTTTTTTTGTCGATAATCAGCTTGTCTTCTGTTTCTGCAACAATCGCATTGTAAAATGTTTAACGCTAAAATAATGGAAACAATACGTTATAATGAAATTTACGTAAGGGTGTAAAGGAGTTTTGTGGGCTTTGGCTACAAGCGCTCCCTTCCCTCTCCCCCCTCCCGTTAACCTTCCCCTCCCCTCCCCCCAACCTCTCCTTTGCCATAGCTATGCAGACTGTTCCGCACAAACAATGAAAACAAAACTGTAACTTGGGCAACTCAAAGTTGATAATCTTTTGACCTTCGCCGTAAGTAGTTGAAGGAACTAAGATTTTGAATGTTAGCCCGGTCATGTTGTGTAACCGACGCACCTTAAAAGCTTTTAAAAACTTTTCGACAAAGATACTAAAAATAGAAAACAAAGAATCTTTAAAGCAATAAAAGGTCATTTCTTACTGAAATAACTCACTTGCATGGTGTTGTGACTGTTGCTGAGGGGAAAAAATAAGAAACAAATAACTCCTGGAAAATAGAGGCTCTTTCTTCATCAACGGGCCACTAAATAATTCGAGCAATCAAACGGAAATTATAAGATCAACATTGTCTTATTTCAACAATACTAATGAAACAAACGGCTTAACCCAACCTTCTAGAGGAAAAAACCTCTAAGAATGATAAAAAAAAAAGTTGGAACCTCTAGAAAATGAGAAAAGGGAAAAGCTTCTAGGAATGATAAAACCTGGGTAAAACCTCAAGGAATGGAACCTCTAGGAATATTAAAAGGGTAGAACCTCTAGAAATGAGAAAAGGGCAAAACATCTAGAAATGATAAAAGGGTAGAACCTCTAGAAATGAGAAAAGGGCAAAATATTTAGGATGGAGAAAAAGGTACAACCTCTTGTAAAGAAAAATGGTAGAAACTTTAGGATGAAAAAAAGAACCTCTAGAAATGAGAAAAAAGGAATATCCTTTTGGAAAGAGAAAATGGTAAAACCTCTAGAAATGAGAAAAATGAATTTTTTGGAATGGGAAAAAGGTAGAGCCCCAAGGATGAGAAAACAGTTACTGCTGCCTCCAATTGCTTCGTCCAACCATATTTTCCCTAAAAAAATATTTCTTACCCAAACCTTGCTGGTTTACAAAAAATGGTTCCACTATTTATCAATATTAGTAAAATATACTATTAACATGTTATGATCGCACTGTCTGTCTGGTTTTGTTTTCTTGTCCCCAGTTTAATTTCAAAAGAGCTGCAAGAGCTTGTTGGGGACCTTCCTTCTTGAGATAAACCTGACGGGAGAAATAATTGGCAAAAATTAATATCTTGGCACAAATATCTGATAACAAACTGATACAAAAGGGATTTACCGTATCAAGGTAAAAGACACTGACAATCTTTTGATAATATTAATAATATAATAATAAAAATAATTTAATCATTTATCTGATGCACTATTATAAAAATAATCAAATGCTCTTAACAGTACGTATAAAAATAATCAATACACCTAACAATACATAAAAAATAAAACTGTAAAACTATTGCTAAAAATCTAGATTAAATTAATTAACGATGTGCAGTACAGTATATATAATATATAATATTAATATGTAAAGAATAACACTAATATTGAAAATAAATTTGTCTAAAATGATAAGTTTCATAAGATTCAGTTTCTGTTTAAATTTAGAGATGGTAATAACGTCTCTAATGTCCATAATAACCATTAGCAGAGTAAGGAAAGACGACATAACGAGCGTTACCCGTCGTCAGAGCACCTATCTGACTCTCAATAAAGGCTGATGCTGGAAATTTTAGCCTCAGGCATTGATTAAAATTTCCAGTTTTACGTTGCATAAAGTGCACATTGTACCAACTCGTCAACGAACAACAATAGTTTTCCAAAACAAATAGTAAAATGAAACACTGGTAAAACATAAAATTGGAGAGCATCTAGAAATAATAAAAGGATAGAAACTCTAAAAACAATTATAAAAAAAGGGTAGAGCAACTAAATCTCTGGGAATAAAAGGTAAAACCAATAGAAATGATAAAAAGCTAGAACCTCTAACAATGAGAAAAGGGTAAAACCTCTTGAAATGAGAAAAAGGTAGAACCTCTAGGAATGATAAAAGGATAGAACCTTTAAAAATGAAAAAGGGTAAAACTCTAGGAATGATAAAAGGGTAGAACCTCTATAAATTAGTAGAGGGTAAAATATCTACAGTAGGAATGATAAAAGGATAGAACCTCTACAAATGAGAAAAGGGTAAAACCTTTTGGAATAAGAAAAAGGTACAACCTTATGTAAAGAACAAATGGTAAAACCTTTAGAATGGAAAAAAAGAACCTCTAGAAATAAGAAAAAGGGAGAACTCTTGGAAAGAGAAAACGGTAGAACCTCTAGAATAAAGAATAAAAAAGAATCTTTAGAAATGAGAAACAAGAACTTCTTGGAATGAAAAAAAAAGGTAAAAGTCCCAAGGACGTGAAAACAGTTATTGTAACCCTTACTTACTTTCAGTAGTTCAAGTCCTTGTAGAGATTGCTCTCGTGTTTGTACTGCTCCAAGTTTTCCAGGATGAAGGAGATGATGAAGTTTTACTAGCTCCACAGCATCATCCACCCTGTGTGTGTTGAACACGTGTTGACATTTGACAATGCTGAGGTTTGTGGTGGGAGGGGGGGGGATGGAAGGAAAGCGCGGAAAGATGTCATTTGCTGAAGATAAAGCTAGAGTACAAAAACAAGATGCTTTTTTAAGCCTTGAAGTCAAACATGTTGGTAGACATAAGATATAGTAAAAGCGCAATGTTTGTGGGATGTGGCTATAAAGACGAAGTCAAGTATAGATAGCACAAAAGTGCTTGTAGCTAACGTGAAGCCACTATAATGGGCACTATGGAAACGTTGTTCACTATTTTTATGATAGATTGAAGGGGTAAAGCCCGCTACCAACGTGGCCATAGTGCCCAATATAGTGGCTTCAAGTTAGCTACTAGCACGTTTGTACTATCAATACTTGATGTTGATAGACAGTCAATTTTAATGGACTCATTTACATGCTACTGGAAGATTCTGAGGTCGATAACATCATTACTGTAGCACTCTACAACTGAGCTCCCAGGGTCTGATATAGTACTCTAACAATTGATATTTTATGTCAAATATGTCACTAGAGAGACTGTTCGATTTGTACACTGAAGGTGATTCTACATAGAAAGACATAACTAGAATTTCAATTGAGTTATGAAGAAACATATTGTGTTTTTTGAGAATCAACTCCTTTGCTTCGCTTATCTCATTGTTTTATGCTTCTGCGTGTAGTAAGGGCAGTACATAACCAAATAAACTATGATGGCTTGACTGTTAGGTTAATCAACACCAATTTCTTCTGAAATTAAAAAAAAATCAGCCTATGCTTACTGCAAAGCTATAAAATAACATTCCATTTAACGTCTTGCAAATGACAAATGAGATTGTTCATGTTCTGGGCTAACCTTAAGGTAACAAAGAATTTCTTAATCATAAAATTTCTGAATCTCCGAATTTCTATAAACATTAAATCGGTTGTAACGTGTGGGGATGGGGGAAGGTATGAAGTTAGATTAGATTATATGTTGTAGGTCAGGAAATTTCCATACAGGTCATTCTGTATCATGTCTAACAGCAGCCCAGCAATGTCCTGGTTCCTTGCAAAGTAAAATGCCATTCCTCCAAAGTGCCGAGTGGACCTCAGTAGATCGTACAGCTGTTTGTCTTTCAGGTCCTCATAAGTTCGACGATGAACCTAAAGCATACAGGATGTCAATAAAGGTTATTCAATTAAATTTATTAAAGTTTGAAAAGGTAAATTCAGTTTCTGAGATCTATTTCTCATCTCTCTCTTACAAAGAACAATGAATGTTAAAACATTGGCAGGGAAAGAGAAATGTGACATTTCACAGTATTTTATACAGTTACTAACTTTTTTTAAGTGTTAAAACATTTCTGGAAAGCGTTAAAAGAGTTTGGGGAACTAAAAACCATTTAAGCATTATTAAGTCTCTTTGAATGGCTTCACTTGTTATGGCCCCAAAAAGCAACACAAAGGGCCATCTTAATTTTATCACAAGTATGTTGTCGGAAGGAAATACTATACAGAAATTGTAGAAGAATCAGTTATTATTTTTAAAATGTTTCCTTTACTGAAATTAATATAGTTCAAAAATACCATAGTTGTAGTCAGGCATGATAATAAGAATTAAAAATTGTTGTCACTGACTAAAAGTTTATATAATGACGTTTCGGTTAAAATACTATAACCTTCTTCAGCATAAAAATGGCTTAAGAATGTAAATGAGTGCTTTTAAAAAGAGCCACAGAAACGTCACTTGGGATTGCCAACCGAATGCCACTAATGAACACATTAATGTTTTTTTACATTCCTGACATTTACAAGGTCCTTGGCAATACCAAGTGACGTTTCTGCGGCTTTTTTTTAAAAGCACTCATTTGCATTCTTAAGCCATTTTTATGCTGAAGAGGGTTATAGTATTTTAACCGAAACTCCTTATATAAATTTTTAGTCAGTGACAACAATTTTTAATTCTTAATGTAGTTCACAATGTTCAGTTACCAAAGTTGGTCCATTTCTGATGCTTGTTTATATATGAAAGCTGGCAAACTTGTAACTGTAGTTAAGTGAATCTTGCTATTTACAGCAGATTCAAGCTCGTGAATTTCAACTTTCTTCTTACCCTGACATAATCAGCTGAATCTGGTTCACACTGAACACAAACCAAGTCCAGCACATCGACATGACGCTCTTGATCAAAAACACTCTGAAGATTAAAAATGTCTTCATCACTATGTGATTTAATCTAAAGTACAATATTGTATTATGACGTTATGGGATTACTCCACAAGATGATCCAATCTTTCAGTTACTTGCTACAGTACCTTCAAGGGTGATGTACAAGGTAATAATAATAAGAATTTGATATTTATTAATGCACATATCCATGAAATGTTCTATGCGCATTACACTAAACTTAATCAAGGAATCAAGGAAAAGCTAAAGTACAAAGAACTGATATGCTTTCAGTTTTGACTTAAAATATTTAAAGTAGGACGAGCAAATTTCAGCAGGCAGTTTGTTCCATAGCTTTGGTGAGGCAAGCATGAAGGAGCGATCAGCGAGAGTTTTCTTTGATCTTGTGCGAGGATGAGCAAGCAAGAGTCCACGGTTTGAGCTGTTTAGGTTGTAGGGGCCAGCTTGTGCGATGAAGATGAGATCGGATAAGTATGTTGGAGCTGTTTGATTCAGGGACTTATGTACGATAAGGAGTAGTTTGAAGGCGATTCTTTTACAGACAGGTAGCCAATGAAGTTCCATTAAAAAAGGTATGAGGTGGCAAAATTTGGAGCAGCCGTAGATAAGGCAGGCACAGGCGTTGTGGATTTTCTGGAGCTTGTGGATGGATGAATCGGGCAGGCCATAAAGAAGACTTCTACAGTAGTCGAGCCAGCTTGTAAGAAAGGCGTGAATGAGGATTTTAGTATGATGACGGCTGAGAAACTTTCTAATGTGTCTGATGTTATATAAGTAGAAAAAGCAGAAGCCAAGGTTTTGTTTATGTGTGTGGTCATGGTGAGTGAAGAATCGAACCAGACGCCAAGATCTTTAACAACGTCTGCAGGGTAATTGGCAGCTTCACAGATGTTTATCGTCGTTATGTTAACTTTCTCGAGCTGCTGTGGCGTTCCAAACAGTATGATTGCTGTTTTCTCACTGTTTGATATCAGTCTGTCTCTTGTCATCCACAACCTTAAATCTTGTACACATAGTTGAATTGCAGTGATAGCTGAATCATGGTTGGTATTGTCATTCGGGTTAAATGAGATATACAGTTGTGTCATCAGCATACGTAGGGAAATAAGACTCAATAACTTCACAAGCAGTTTGCTCGCGTAGTCACAGATACGAAGGAAACCATCTTATTGCAGTGCCAGTTAAACCAAGTTTTTCTTTGAGTTTGCACAATAAAATGTCATGTTCGACATCGTCAAAGGCAGTACTTTTGTAGATCGAGCAAGACCAGCAATGACATACTGTATGACCTCTACCCATTTTGAGCAGCAAATCATTTTTTTTTACTTTTAGCAGAGCCGTCTCAGTGCAATGGTTCTTGCGATATGCTGACTGCAGTAGAGGACATACTGTAGCTTGTTCTCAGTCATGTGTTGTCATATGTAATGGTACCACGCTAGGGTTATTTCTTCTCAATAAACATTATTTCAACTCAACAACTGCTCGTTCGATCGGTAAAACCTAAAATTATAACACTGTGAAGTTAGTTGTAAACAGCTGTCCAAAAAATTTGCGGACTTCATAAAAATTCTAGTAATTATAAAACCGCAGCAAAAATTTAATGAAAAAAGGAAACAAAGATTCCAATACAATTGCTGAATTTGATTCGCAACAATACGTTCAGTTAATTTGGAAAAAAAAGGCAAATTACTTATTGGTCTGAGGTTCTAAAAGATCGGAGCAACTCCACGTTTCTTTAGCAAAGGGTTGAATATGGCAGTTTTCCATTGGTTAGGAAATTGGATGGTCTGTAGAGACAAGTTTACCATTTTCGTTATTACTGGGAAGAGGACATCTAGACAGCTGGTGAGAAGGCATGTCGGAATAGGAACTAGGGGTCATGATTTCTTTGCAGCAGATTCTATGAGTGCACGGAAAAAAAGAGCAATGTCATTATCCAATGTTTTATCATCAGTGCACTGGGGAAACATAAGAACGTGATTCAAGTTTAGGAACTGCGTTAAAGCAGCAAAGTGTTTTTGTTAATCAGAACTGTTATCTTCTATAAATTCCTGGTAGTAGCAGTACGGGCACATTTCATAAGGAAATTCACGTTCTTTTTTTGGCTTTAAAATCGATGAGATAAGAATGGATTCTGGCTTGTCTCCACTTCCTTTTGGCAGCCCTCCTGATTTGCTTTGCTCTTTTGATCTCGTCATTAAACCAGTTCGTGTACCGGCAAAAAGTTACCATTTTTGATAGAAAGGGAACAAACTTCTCAAGGGTGGATTTCAACGTGGAACTACAATTATAAGTGAACCAGCTCATCAAGATCATTGGGTCAAGGCTCTGTTGAGTAATTCGTTCCAAAATGCTCTGATATCGACCGTTTTAGATTTTCTAAAGGAAATGTGCTTTTTCATCGGCCGAGGCTTGGAAATTTCAACAGAATAGGACACAATACAATGGTCAGAAATAAATGGACTGGAAGTCGGCTATTCACAATTAATTGATCAGGTGAGCGTGTTATTAGCAAGTCAAGGGTGTGACCATGGTCATGAGTTGGAAAATCCACGTGTTGTTTAAGAGCCAATGACTCAAGTAGGTCGAGAAAATTTAATGCGATGGTGTCAACATGAATATTGAAGTCCCCGCAAATGAGGAGCAGTTAAGGCAAGAGGATTACAGACTCCAGGTACCCTGCAAATTCGGGAAGGAACCATTGGGGAGTTAGTGGGTGAGCGGCGGAGTAGGTTGGACAGTAAATAACACAAATCCACAGTTTGTTATTGTCTAAATCTCAAACTTTGAGATTTTAAACTTAGCACATGCGGCTTATGGATAAAATACCAAGTGAAGGACATAGGGGGTGTTTAACATTTTAACACAATGCCTAAAGTTCACAGACCACTAGGATAGATCTAGCTGATATTGTACAGTAGTTGAAGAATAAACTGATACTAGTGCATGACACACAATAGTGGATGTTTTGATCAATGGGCTCAAAACTAACACTGATGGGTGGGGAAAGGCCAGTTCGGTTAAAAATAAAAAAAATAACAAGCTAAAAGAAAACTTAAAAGAATCATAATCTGTTTTTTAAAAATGTACCCTTTTTCGACGTAGTAGTACATATGATTCCCACAAGAATCATAGGAAACAATTATGCCACAATCTCAAATTAGGACACAGGATCTCAACGAGACACTGATTGTCTCCATTGATAATTACCTGAAATTTCTACATCCCAAACAGCAACAGGAAAACCCGACTTGGGAGGAATTTTGTTATGTTTTCTGTAGTAAAACTAGAAATGCCCGTTCTCAACGTCAAGGAACAGAGGCAAAAACAAACTATCTTGTCCTCGTTTTTTTGTATAGAAAAAATGTTTCAGAAACAAAAAGACTGCAATCATAATAATGTTTAATGCAAATAGTTTGTGCTGATTTGCAACAAACCTTCTTTCAGCAGTAGTTGGCCGATCTAAAGCCATTTAAATGGAACAAGTTTCGTGCCCAGTTTATTCCAACTCCCCCTGTTTATTAGGCATCTAAGGGTAACAAAATGGCAATAAAAGAACCAATTATTAAACTACAATGCTATCTGGTTTTATATATCAACATCTTTAGATGTGTCAGTATATAGTGTACGGCATGTGTACACTACAAGTACTCCAACAAGGCATCCTTTGATGTAGGAATGCAGCTCTACAAATCAAGTTCGATCAGCTCCTTCACACAGCAGTGTAATTTGCAGAATGCTGTATGTGAATACAGTTTACCATGTCAGTGGAAGTACATCCATGCATGTCTAAACCCTAACCCTATAGCTAGCCCAAAGCCTTACCCTAACCCTAAAATTATTCAAAGTGCAAGAATGGAAAGTTTTTATTAATAGCCACGGTTACAGAAAAGTCAGCGATATACATTTTTCCGCTGACCTAGTATACTGTAGTCACGTTTTCTGCATTCAGCATTCTGCAAATTAATTAGACCTGGGGTAAACTTAACATGTATATTTACCATAAGTTATCTGGCTAAATTCTTAGGGATTATCTAGCAAGTCATAAATATAACATCTGAACCAAGTATCAATGCCTTAAACAGTTCGCAACCCACTGGGAGTTTTTTAAAGTAAACACTGTTGAACAAATCATACAATGAAGTGCTATAAAATTATTTAAAAGTCTGACGTTGCCCCTGTTATCATCTTTGCATGCCGGAGAATGGAGGGCAGGTTTATGTCACAGTTAGAGGAAAAAGAAGTCTGAACAAAGGCATTGGTCTTAAAATCGCTGCAACGTTTAAGTATTTATAGCAAAAGAGTCAAACATAATAAAACTAAACAATATTAGAAAAGAAGACTTTTATTTTTCGCATAAAGACGTTTGTTAAACCTATGTTTCAAGAACACGCAAGTCTTTCCCGGAAATCAAATTAGAATTGTCTTCTTACCTTACCAGTTTCTGCATTTCCCATACTTATAATCTTGATTCGGTTTCCCTTTTTCTTTCGGTTGAACTTGTCCATTTTATATTGGCCTATAACTATAAGGCTGTGGCGGTCAAAACATTCAATTATGATTTTACTCGAACGCCAAAGCATGCAGTTCACATTTAATAAGTTTTCATTCTTAAATTTAGTTTCTTTTTCAACCAAAACCCAAACGAAAACATTCTAACTTCAATTTCAAAGTGGTTGAAATACTGTCATGTTGTGTCAAAATATTTTTCGTTTATAGAAACCGCGGTACGCCATTTTGGTTGCTTTGAAGCAATGGAACTAGTGACCAGTCTCTCACCCGATTGCTTTCGTTGTCAGCGCAAAAATCTCCCGTGGAGGGAGGGATGGAGGAGCAGTGTTCTGATCTGAAATGAATAGACGTTTAAGGGGGGACTTAACCTAAATAAATTTTTTCTTCAAATACAAACTTTTCTAGGAATTCATACCATGTTTAAAC